>CM053030.1:521201422-521295556 GCA_028564925.1 Lithobates sylvaticus | reverse complement strand
GAATGAAAGGAAAACGAAAATGAACTAATTTTTCGTCAGTGCACATGTCTAGTTACATATAATTTTATATGTTTAAGTTTCTATTATAATGTAAATTTTGTGCACTTGAAGTTCATTTACCATCACCCTTGCTAAGTCCATGTCTTTATGGACCTTGCTTTGTACACTGGTGGGAAGTCATGTTGGAACAGGAAGGGGCCGTCCCCAAACTGTTCCCACAAAGTTGGGAGCATGAAATTGTCCAAAATGTCTTGGTATGATGAGAGTTCCCTTCACTGGAACAAAGGGGCCAAACCCAACCACTATCAAACAACCCCCCACCATAATCCCCCCTCCCCCCACACCATAATCCCCCCTCCACCAAATTATTTGGACCAGTGCACAAAGCAAGGTCCATAAAGACATGGATGAGGCGAGTTTGGGGTGGAGGAACTTGAGTGGCCTGCATAGAGTCCTGACCTAAACCCGATAGAACACCTTTGTGCCTGACCTCACAAATGCGCTTCTGGTAGAATGGTCAAACATTCAAAAAAACTAAACACCCCTCACATTTTGTAAATCTTTTCTTCTATCTTTTCATGTGACAACACTGAAGAAATGACACTTGTCTACAATGTAAAGTAGTGAGTGTACAGCTTGTATAACAGTGTAAATTTGCGTCCCCTCAAAATAACTCAACACACAGCCATTAATGTCTAAACCGCTGGCAACAAAAGTGAGTACACCCCTAAGTGAAAATGTCCAAATTGGGCCCAAAGTGTCAATATGTTGTGTGGCCACCATTATTTTCCAGCACTGCCTTAACCCTCTTGGGCATGGAGGTCACCAGAGCTTCACAGGTTGTCACTGGAGTCCTCTTCCCCTCCTCCATGACGACATCACGGAGCTGGTGGATGTTAGAGACCTTGCGCTCCTCCACCTTCTGTTTGAGGATGTCCCACAGATGCTCAATAGGGTTTAGGTCTGGAGACATGCTTGGCCAGTCCATCACCTTTACCCTCAGCTTCTTTAGCAAGGCAGTGGTCGTCTTGGAGGTGTGTTTGGGGTGGTTATCATGTTGGAATACTGCCCTGCGGCCCAGTCTCTGAAGGGAGGGGATCATGCTCTGCTTCAGTATGTCACAGTACATGTTGGCATTCATGGTTCCCTCAATGATCTTTAGCTCCCCAGTGCTGGCAGCACTCATGCAGATCCAGACTATGACACTCCCACCACCATGACACTCCCACCACCATGCTTGACTGTAGGCAAGACACACTTGTCTTTGTCCTCCTCACCTGGTTGCCCCCACACACGCCTGTCACCATCTGACACCAAATAAGTTTATCTTGGTCTCATCAGACCACAGGACGTGGTTCCAGTAATCCATGTCCTTAGTCTGCTTGTCTTCAGCAAACTGTTTGTGGTCTTTCTTGTGCATCATCTTTAGAAGAGGCTTCCTTCTGGGACGACAGCCATGCAGACCAATTTGATGCAGTGTGCGGCGTATGGTCTGAGCACTAACAGGCTGACCCCCCACCCCTACAACCTCTGCAGCAATGCTGGCAGCACTCATACGTCTATTTCCCAAAGACAACCTCTGGATATGACGCTGAGCACGTGACCTCAACTTCTTTGGTGGACCATGGCGAGGCCTGTTCTGAGTGGAACCTGTCCTGTTATACCGCTGTATGGTCTTGGCCACAGTGCTGCAGCTCAGTTTCAGGCTCTTGGCAATCTTCTTATAGCCTCGGCCATCTTTATGTAGAGCAACAATTATTTTTTTCAGATCCTCAGAGAGTTCTTTGCCATGAGGTGCCATGTTGGACTTCCAGTGACCAGTATGAGAGAGTGAGAGCGATAACACCAAATTTAACACACCTGCTCCCCATTCACACCTCAGACCCTGTAACACTAACGTATCACATGACAACGGGGGAGGGGAAATGGCTAATTGGGCCCAATTTGGACATTTTCACTTAGGGGTGTACTCACTTTTGTTGCCAGCGGTTTAGACATTAATGGCTGTGTGTTGAGTTATTTTGAGGGGACAGCAAATTTACACTGTTATACAAGCTGTACACTCACTACTTTACATTGTAGACAAGTGTCATTTCTTCAGTGTTGTCACATGAAAAGATAGAAGAAAATATTTACAATAAAATGTGAGGGGTGTACAGTATACACAGACATGTTTCTATTGGCTGAGAAGGTACTGGAGAGGCGGGGCAGCTATAATCTCAGGATTTTTAGACCAAAAGGATGTCGGTAAGGGACATTTCAGAGACAGATAAAAACACAGATTTTTACATACTGTCCCTGGTTTTACTGAGGCTGGCAACCCTGATGGGGCCCCCTAGTGGCCCGGGGCCCTCAGGCAGTGCCCGAGTGGCCGAATGGTCAGTCCGCCCCTGGACCAGTGGTGTTGCTAGGTCTACAAAAGATCTGGGGCTTGAGCCCATAGGAGAATAGTAAAGAAAGTCATAAGCTTGGGCGGGCATACACATGTGTGTAATATATATATATAATGTGTGTGTGCGTGTAAATCCCCAGAGAGCCCCCCCCTTACACCAGAGTCCCCAGAGAGCCCCCCACTTACATCAGGTTTCTCAGAAAGCCCCCTTTACATTAGGGTCCCCAGAGAGCCTCCCCTCCCCTTGGGGGACCCTGCAGAGATGTGGGGCTATGGGCCCCAGATTCGGGGCTATAGCCCCAAAAGCCCCCCCCCCCCCCCCTAGCGACTCCACTGGTCAGGACCATGTAATTGTACAAAGCAGTGTATAAAGATCTCGGGAAGGGTTATTTTATTTGCAACAAAGTGTATAAAGTGCAGTTGTCATGACAGTGTAATGTACAACATACTGTATAAGGTGCAGGGTCAGAGCAATGTAATGTACAGCACATAGTATAGATTACAGATATCAGGACTGTGAAATGTACAACATAGTGTATAAGGTGCAGGGTTCTTAAATATACAACACGGAGTATAGAGTACAGATGTCAGGATTATGTCATGTATAACACAGCATATACAGTAGACGCGTTTAGTTACGAATTAGTTTTACGTTCAAATTCGTTATATTCGTTCATTCGTTATCGTACGAATGAACGAATGGTTTACTAAAAATTCTAACGAACTATCGAAAAGAACGAATATGAAAAAACAACGAAAATCCGAAATAATTAAATTAGAAACAACGAAACTATGAAAGAATGAAAAAACGAAAACAGAAACAACGAAAATACCGAACAAAGATTCAAAAATAACGAAAATCAAAATGAACTGAAAAATCGAAGTTACGAATATTCGGAAAAAGGAAATCAAAACAACGAAAATACGAAATAACAAAAATTCTGCTGATCGAGAATTCGAAAGAACGAATGTTAGTTCTGATTCTGAAATATTCCATCCAGAGCCCAGATAGGGTGTGGTTGGGTCGGAGGCTCTGTGTTTTGGTGGATTTTTGAGTTAAGTTCTGACTTGTGAGAGAGAAATTCTTTGTTTCTTAAACATGTAAATAGCACACACATTACATAAAATTATGAATTATGCTCCGATTACGAATCTACGAAAACAATGTTATGAAAGTACGAATAAATCAATCTTACGAAAGTACGAATGTAACTAAATCTACGAAAATACGAATTGCGAATCAACGAAAATTAGATTAACGCAAATACGAATCTTTTTAAATCAACGAAAATATAGCTCTTCCGAAAATACGAATGCGTCCAAATTCGAAATATAACGAAAATACGAAAATACGAATTTCGAATAAACGAAAATTAGACTAACGGAAAAACGAATCAACGAAAAAATAACTCTTACGAAAATACGAACGAGTCCGAATACGAACACCGACGACTTACGAAATTACGAATCGTTACGAATCAACGGAAACGAACAGAAACAAAACTAAACGAATTTTACTATTGTGCACATGTCTAGTATACAGCACAGCGGTCAGGGCAATGCGGAATATACACGCAGTCCTGCAGAGGGACACAGATGACAAAAAATAATAAATAACAGGATTTTAACCCTTCCCTGTTTTATACAAAACTGGAGGAAACAAGGTTTTGGCCTGAGCCTTTAATATCAGTTGAAAAATGCAGTATACGAGGTGACGTGATTTGAGCTCAGGAAGCGATTTGCGGTGAACCCAACAAACAGGAGGCCATTGTGTGCGATATCTGGGGTCACAGTCCATGTCAGTGCAATGTGTGTTCTTGCTCTCTGGATGATCCTCTCCCACCTGTGGAGGTTTCATTGTCCACAATGTGATTTTGATATTTTCCTGTTTGGCAAACAATCCGTCCTCTCCCTGCCAGGAGAGAGGGAACGGCGGCGGAGTCCGCGAGACGCGCAGGTCTGCTCCCCGCACCATGGGACGTACTTGTCCAGCATCTCACCGCCTAATATAAACCGTAATAACGTGCTGGAATAGAGATAAGGAATACAAAGTCCTCCAGCTGTGTCTATGCCTTCAAAGAAAACTCCCTCTCCCCATCTTCATAATCCCAATCCTTCTTCTGTAAGATCCAGAATGATTATAATTATTATAGGTTTATAATATTATTTACATGATGATGATGAATATTGTTATTATTAGTGTTATTATTATTATTGTTACTATTATTATTACTATTATTATTATTCCTGATTTATACAGGGATCCCCGACTTACGAACGCCCAACTTACGAACCACTCCTACTTACGAACAGGGCGACCTTCTGACGTTCTGTGCGGACCATCTGCCGTTCTGCGCATGTGCGGCCAGACGGAGCCTCGGAAAATGTCGGAAATGTCCGTAATTTGCCGCGTGTGCGCAGAATGGCATTCGACGGAACATCGGAAATGTCCGTAATTGTCGTTCTGCGCATGAGAGGCCGACTTACGAACATTTCCGAATTACATACAGGAGGAAAGTCCCTAACGGGTTCGTAACCCGGGGACCCCCTGTATAGTGCCAAAAGTTTACATGACCTATTGCACAGTGCTGTACAGAGAACTCTGAACTATTGCCACCAGTTTCTGCACCAGAGAAGCTTACACTCTAATGTCCCCCCCACTGTCACATACTATTGTTATTATACATGTACAGTACAGGGAGTCCTCGAGTTATGAACCTCTGACTTGCAAATGACTCCTATTTACGAATGGCAGGCGGCGCCAGCGGGCACATCAGAAAACAGAGGAAAACTTCAGAAAACATCAGAAAATGACATTGGAAAACAGCAGAAAACATCGGAAAACGCTGTTCTGCGCATGCACATCCGAATTACGAACAAACAACAAACAACAAACCGACTTAAGAACAAACAGGCAGTCCCTAATCTGTTCGTAACTCGGGGACTGCCTGTATATAGCTCTGACATATACCACAATGCTGTACAGGGAACACTTAGTCTCTGAACCATAGGAGCTTACACTTCAATGTCCCCCCCACAGCCACACACTATTATTATTATACGCGTACACAGGGCCGTTTTTAAGGAAGGGCAAAAGGGGCAGCTGCCCTGGGCCCTGTCATTGTTGTGCTGCCCAGCTCTGCCCTATTGTTGTGTACAGATGACTCACCAGCAGACCCTGTGTTTACATGTAAAATACCATCATTCATATGTAAATAGCGGCAGCATTCATATGTAAATAGCGGTGGCTGGCGGCATTGATATGTATATCATGCCCCCCGGATGCCCCCCACAGTAATCTCTAGCAACCAATAAACAAGCAGAAACCATATGCTGTAAACCTCTAGCAACTAATCAGTGAGCAGTAATATGTGCTGTAACCTCTAGTAACCAGTCAGTGAGCGGTAATGATACACTGTAACCTCTGGCAACAAATCGCAAAATAGCTGCCTGATCTGATTCAGTAAACTGATTTTGAGTCTAGCTGCTATTTATTGTATGTCTCAGAGCAGGTGGAGAGAAAAACTGCATGGAGGGGGGGGGGGGCCCAAGAAAAGTTTTGCCCAGGGTCCAATTAATATTAAAGACGACCCTGCGCATACAGTATATAGATCTGACATGTACCATAATGCTGTACAGAGAACACTGATCCCATCACATCAGGCTCTGAAGCTGAGAAACTTACACTCTGATGTCCCCTTACAGTCACACACTATTATTATACATTTATATAGCTGTGACATATACCGCCGTGCTGTACAAAAAAACAGTGGGCCAGTCAGATCAGTGTCTGCACCACAGGACTTTACATACTAATGTCCTTATCCCATTCCTTTCCCACTTTTATGCAGAGGGATAAACTCACTGGGATTTTGATTTTCAGACACTTTTTCTAGTTAGCTTAGTAGTCCGTTACTTCGTGTGGAATGCACAGTGTCAGGCATGGGCGTAGCATAAGGGGTTGCAGGGGTCACAACTGCAACCCCACCCCTAGCTCCAGGGGGCCCCTGCAGCCTCCCTGTCATATTATCATATCCTCCACAAAATCCAGCTCCTATCTGCCCTAGGGCCCCACAGCCATGCTCCAGTACTGGGCTTCTACTTTGCCTTCCACAGTTCATACCCCTCTGTTCCCATTGGCTGGGGAGAAGCTGTGAGCCATTTCCTGAATGGAGAGGAGCACGAGGTGAGAACAGCCCAGGATGGGGAAGTGTCTGTGCTGTGTGCTGGCAACATGGAATGGTAACTGTGCTCAGTGCGGCAAGAGGAGGAGAGTGCCATCCTGTAGCCACGATGGCACGATGTCACTGGTGAGGTATGACACTGCTCAGTGTCTCCTAGTCACCAGCTGGGATTCTCTGTACCCCCCCCCCCCCCCCCCACCCAGGGATGTCCACTTACCCCACTTCCCTGACAACTGGGGAAAGTACACACACCTCCGGGAGGTGACCTTCCCCCAACACCTGCCAACACTGACAGAGAAACCTTCAGAAATTAATAAAACAAATCCCTTAACACCTCCTCGGGGGGCCCCTGAAGGTCTGCAGGCTCCAGATTTTGTATCACATGGCTTTGCCCTCCCAGATCTAAGTTGCCCCCCCCCCCCAAAGCCCCCTGACCACCCCCTCTGCCCTGCATGCTATGCCCAGATGCTGAGCTCCTTTCCCATTACAGCACTCTATACTGCTCCTCCTCACATTCCTTTACAACACAGCCAGTCAGCCATGATCTGTACAGGGTGTATCTGCCTACTGCAACTACACTGCCATTCCGACCAGAGAATTTCACAGGTCAGAAGGGCAACATAAAAGCCAGATACACCCTGTATCTGCACGCACGTTGGAAGTAGTGGGGGACCAAGGTCAGCTTTTGCATCGGGGGCCCACAAGCTTCAAGCTACACCTCTGGTGTTAGGTTTCCATTTGGAAAAAAAGTCCTTCCTGTCAAGGTTGGTGGTGCACGACATTCTGGGTGAGGTTGGGAAGATTTGGGTCTTCAGAAGGACAGGTGGTGGCCGGGGGGCCTGGAAAAAGTCGCAGAGGAATGTCAGGTCGCCGTAGCTGCTGTTTGTCAGTCTTTGGGTGTGCGACTTTCTTTCTTTCCTTTCACATCCCCTAGATTTTTATATAAGATTGTATTTTTTTTTTACAAAGGCTGCATGCATGGGTTAAATGTGCAATGGTTTCTTAGCCTGAGGGGGTGTTTAGGTGGAGGTTATGGCTTTGTTTAGGTTGGTATATTTATTTTTCTTTATGTTTTTGCTATGCTGATGTAAGCTTTTTTTGTTTATATATTTTTATTTATTTTGTATATATGTAAATGTGTTTTTATTATGTTTGTAAGATTTTTAATAAACAAAAATGTACACGCTAATGTCCTTATCCCATTCCTTTCCCGCTTTTATGCCGAGTGGTCATATGGAGCCTTTCAAACTCACTGGGATTTTGATTTTGAGACACTTTTTCTAGTTAGCTTAGTAGTGCGTTACTTCGTTTGAAATGCACGGTGTTAGGTTTCCATTTGATAAAAAGTCCTTCCTGTCGAGGTGGTGGTGCACAACATTCTGGGTGAGGTTGGGAAGATTTGGGGTCTTCAGAAGGACAGGTGGCGGCCGGGTGCCTGGACAAAGGCGTGGAGGAATATCAAGTGCCGTTGCTGGTGTGTGTTGGGTGTCTCTGGGAGTACGGCTTTTCTTTCTGTCCTTTCACGTCCCCTAGATTTTTATAAGATCACGTTTTTTTTAAAAAAAGGCTGCCTGCGTGGGATAAATGTGTAATTGTTTATTAGCCTGAGGGGGTGTTTAGGTTGAGGTAGGGTTGTGTTTTGCATAATTTAGTGGTTTACGGATAAAAAAAATGATGTTTCTTTGAATATACAGTTGTTCTATTTATGTTATTTTCAGGAAAAATGCATTTTCTTTTCTGCTATTTGCTGATGTAAGCATGTTTGTTTATTTATGTATTAATACGTTTTTATTTTTTGTATATATATATATATATATATATATATATGTAAATATGTTTTTATTATGTTGTATGTTTGTAGGATTTTTTATGAACAAAAATGTACACTCTAATCCCCCCACAGTCACGCACTATTATTATTATTATAATACATTTATATAGCTCTAACATATACTAGAGTGCTGTACAAATCAAACCCAGCCAGTCACATCAGTTTCTGAACCACAGGAGCTTACACTCTAATGTCCCCCCACAGTCACACGCTATTATTATTTTACCTTTAAATTAGGGGTTGCACCGATACTCAGTGCCGATACTAGGCAGTTTTCGTGAGTATCGGTACTCGCGAAAAATGTATATGTTTAAAGTGTGACAGCGCTGAAAGCTGAAAATTGGCTTGGGCAGGAAGGGGGTGAAAGTGCCCAGTGGGCAAGTAGTTAAGTGGCGGGGGATAAATATTGACACGCTGTGCAACATATATGAAGGATCTTCATGTATCATTCCCTTGACATTTTCTGAATGCATATTGATTGGTGTTTTGTAGTTTCACAGAACCTGATGAAGTGCGGTTGGAGACCCACGAAACGTGGCGCCATTTATCGTATCACTCCCCTCTGACCAGACCCTATATCACATCAAGAAGTCAAATCATATTAAGTGGAGGGGAATGAATAGCAATACGTTGCGCAACATATGTGAATATAATTTCCACTATATTCGCTGAATGCATATTGATTGTCATTTACTCTTTCGCTGAACCTAATGAAGTGTAGTTGAAGACTCATGAAATTCGTCACAATTTATCCGATAACTCCCCCTGACCAGTCCTTATTTTACATCAAGGAGTCACGCTAAGTGGAGGGGGATGAATAATGATATGCTGCGCAACATATTATGTTAAGGATCTTCAATCAATGGCGTCACTAGGGGGGCCAGAGGGGGCCCTGACCCCCCCTCCAACATTATGCTGTGCCCCAATATGTGCCCTCCCAATTAAAAAAATAATAATTTTAGTTTTTTTTGTTTGCATTCGTAGCGGATGCGTCGCATCTTACTCGGGCTGCCGCTGGAGTAACACAGTCTCTATTGAGAGGGAGAGCGTCTCCAGTCAGCTCCTGCGGGTGATTCCTCCTCCCTCCCTCTGCTCGCTGACACTGCATAATGATGCTCACACAACCACGCCCGCCCGATCTGCTCCATCCCCTGCATCCTCATTGGCAGGGAAAAGAGCGAGTTGCAGGAAGGACTCCACCAGGACTCTGTTACTAAAAAAACAGACTGATTTCTCCCGTCATTAGGACAGGAGAACCAGCCTGTAAATTCCAAGAGATGCTAGACCAGAGCTGTCAATAGCAGGGGCAGGACAGCAAGAGGAGGCTGGGGAACCCCACAGTGGCAGAACACCAAGGCCTGGTGGCAAGACAACATTTGCAACCCTGATAGTTCTCCCACTGCTTTGGACCCTTATATTTTCTGGTGACATATATCTCTTGCTTTCTGCCATACAGTAGGAAGGGAGCTCACTGCAGAACATGTGAAAGGGCCCGTTGTGGGATCGTAGTAAAGGGCCCCAGGATATATATAATTGCATTTTATAGTTGCCCCCCTACTTTTGTCCCTGTACCCCCATGTGCCCCCCCTAAATATGAAAGCTGGAGATGCCACTGATCTTCATGTTTCATTTCCATGGTATTCGCTGAATGCATATTGATTGTTAGTTATAGTTTCACAGAACCTGATGAAGTGCGGATGGAGACCCACGAAACGCGTTGTGATTTATCATATCAATCACCCGACCAAACCCTATTTTACATCAAGGAGTCAAGTCCTATTAAGTGTGTGGGGGTGAATAATGATGATTTGTGCAACATATGTGAAGGATCTTCATGTATTATTTCCAGGATATTGAAAACTTGCCACAGGTTTTTATTATTTTGTAATAAATGGAATAATTCTAACAGTAGGCTATAAACATTGCATTACTAGGCGCTTTTAAAGTCACATATTTATTTTCGGAAATCTTTTCTAGATGGCCATTCACCAATGAAATATTTTGCCTGCCTGCCTGCTCCTCGAAATTAAATAATAATTAAAAAAAAAAAGTACATAAATATTAACGAACAAATAAGGAATAAATTACGGCCAGAGCGCAAGCATAAATCTGAGCGATGAATTATACCGCTAGCAAAATGTTTGGACAAGTTTTCTAATAAAATTTAATTGGTTAATTGGGGGGGTGATGTAACGACTTTTTAAGGAAAAGCTTTCTTGGAAGCGAAAAAAAATTTTGCCGGTGTAATTTGTGACTTTTCAATTCTCTGGTGGAGTTATTGACTGGAGCAGAGAGGCTGAAAAGTATCGGAAACTTTCATAAGTAGTAATCATAAAAAAATAATAATAGTAACGGAGACAGCAATATTAGTAACAAAGACAA
Source organism: Lithobates sylvaticus (assembly GCA_028564925.1). NCBI lineage: Eukaryota > Metazoa > Chordata > Amphibia > Anura > Ranidae > Lithobates > Lithobates sylvaticus. The sequence continues at coordinate 521,284,767 of CM053030.1, read as the reverse complement.
AGGGGGACAAAAGGTCACCGGGGCGGATTAATATTTCAGAGACATATTAAAACCTTCTATTTATTGTGTTGGGGGTTTGGTGAACATTTATTGGAAGTGCTCGGCAGAAATTGATATTTTGTTCTTTACAATCGTTGCTGGACAGTCGAATAGGTATGAGTCACATACTCCATAGTCTCAGGCTGCCAGCTGACCCCGGTGTCGTCCCGGGGTATGCTGTCATTACGTGAAAAACTTCCAATGACCGTACCATGAGCCTGGATTCACGCTTGTAATTCTGGATATTTTTTTTTTTTTTGCATCTTTTTGCATGTTTTTTTTTTAAAATTTTTAGCCATTTTCAAGCTTGGGTGTTTTTGTTTTAGTCAACGGCCAATGAGTTACCAATGAGGATAGGCACAACATTTTTCAGGTGCTCCCATTGAAGCCTACTGTGACAAAAAATGAGCAGTCATGCCCCGAATAGACATGTGCAATTCGTTTCGTTTTTTTTTAGTTTTTTCGTTAAAATTCGTTATATTCGTTCATTCGTTATCGTACGAATGAACGAATGATTCGCTAAAAATTTTAACGAATAACGAATGTTCGAATCGAACGAATACGAAAAACAGCGAAAATCCGAAATAACCAAATTAGAAACAACAAAACTACGAAAGAAGAAAAATCCGAAAAACGAAAACAGGAACAACGAAAATCAAAATGAATGAAAAAATTCGTACATTCGTAACTTTTTTTTTTTGTTGTTGAATTGGTAATTTTCCGTGTCCCTTACAATGGCGCTGCTTAACGTGCTTCGAATGGATTGAACGAAAAAATTGGTACATTTGTAACTTTTTTTTTTGATTCGTAATTTTCTGTGTCTCTTACAATGGCGCTGCTTAACGTGCTTCGAATGGATTGAACGAAAAAATTCGTACATTCGTAACTCTTTTTTTAGATTCGTAATTTTCCGTGTCTCTTAAAATGTAATAATAGCATACACATTACATAAAATTATGAATTATGCTCCGATTCCGAATCTACGAAAACAATGTTATGAAAGTACGAATAAATCAATCTAACGAAAGTACGAATGTAACTAAATCTACGAAAATACGAATGCGTCCGAATTTCGAATAAACGAAAATTAAACTGAAACGGAAAAACGAATCAACGAAAAAATAACTCTTACGAAAATACGAATCGTTATGAATACGAACACTGACGACTTACAAATTTACGAATCAACGGAAACAAAAGAAACAAGACGAAAATAAACACATTTTTCTATTGTGCACATGTCTATCCCCGAAGAAGCTCCGGTACTTTTGCTAAACGTTGAGTGACAAATGTAAATGTGCACAATAGAAAAATAAAAAAATGTGGCGCCGAAAAATAAAGTCTATAATCCTCCCGGTACAGGGCCAGTCCCCTCAGCTCCTCCCCCCCCCCCAGTCCAGCGGTCTTGTGCTGGGGACTGGTCCTGACGTCATCACGCCCATAATTGAGCTCTGGATAGGAATATGACAGGACAGAGGCGTAACTAGTACCTTCAGGGCCCCAGTGCAATAAACCATTAAGGGACCCCCTTCCCAGTGATCCCGGGTCCTTTACTCCCATCGTGGGACCCTTTATTACGGTCCTCCTTCCTGCCATCTTAGGGTCCCCCCACGGTGGGGGGATATCAGAGCCCGGTCGCAAGTGCAACCTTTGTAAGCCTGGTAGTTCCACCACTGGTGTCAGTAGTTTTTTTTTTTTATTATTATTATTATTTTTTTACCATTTTATTTATTTCTTTATTTTACAATTTTATTTGGGGGGCTTTGCGGAAATAACAGGGGTGTAAACAGACTCCTGATGTCTCACGTTTGAGACAGGGAAGGGGACTGAGGACAGATTCATCGGTCCCTTTCTCTGCCTCAGCTGCACAGAATGAATGAAAAGGAATAGCTTTGTGCAGAGCATCCTTTTCATTCATAAACCGAGGCATAGTAAACACGGTCTACTATGCCCCAGCTATGAATGAATTAAAATGGGCATAATAAATGATCAATGACTCTATTCATCAAGACAAGGAAGTGACGTAGATAATAGGGGGGTCAGGGGGGTTCAAAATCCCCCTAGAGCATCCTGCCAAAAAAAAAAATCAAATACAAGATGTGCCTGGCTCCCTGCCCTACTGCCACACATGGCACCAGTGACAGGCAGCCCAGCATTCAGTGGCAAAGTATATGTAACATTAACAATGCAGCAGCCAGCATGTTGTAAGATGATCATTAGGCACAAACCGCACTCACCACTGAGGCTGCAAACATTAATTGCAGCCTCACTGTGCCCATCAAATGCAGCCACTGTGCCCATCGAATGCAGCCACTGTGCCCATCAATTGCAGCCACTGTGCCCATCAAATGCAGCCACTGTCCCCATAAATTGCAGCCACTATGCCACTCAAATGCAGCCACTGGGCCATCAATTGCAGCCACTGTGCCCATCAAATGCAGCCACTGGGCCATCAATTGCAGCCACTGTGCCCATCAAATGCAGCCACTGGGCCATCAATTGCAGCCACTGGGCCATCAATTGCAGCCATTGTGCCCATCAAATGCAGCCACTGTTCCCATAAAAAAATCAAATAAAAGATGTGCCTGGCTCCCTCCCCTGCTACCACACATGGCACCAGTGACAGGCAGCCCAGCATTCAGTGGCAAAGTATATGTAACATTAACAATGCAGCAGCCAGCATGTTGTAAGATGATCATTAGGCACAAACCGCACTCACCACTGGGCTGTCGGGCTCAGGTGGCCAGTTCTATTAGTAACTAGGTAGTTGAGCACACTGAGCACAGTGGGAGCGACCGTCACCTGTAACTCTGCCCACCGCACTCTACACCCTGTATTCCCATTGGCTTGCAGTGCCGCATCCTAAAGTTGGCTTGGGGGAGGAGCTTTGCTTGCGTCCCGGAGCGCAGGACGCTGAAGGCTTGCGCAGTACTGTGTAGCCGCTGGATTGAACTGCTGATTTCCAGCTCCCTCCAGTCAGGCATGTTACTCTTTCACTTTTGGCCGGCGCAGACCCAAAGCTAGTGTCCCCACACTGTCACGCTGTGCTGCACTGCTGCTGCTGGTATTCATCTTGTTCATAGAATTTATAAGCGAGACTGTGTGGCAACTGGCAAAATGAGGCTGAGCTGAGTTTTCCATTGCTTGTGTTGATCTGAATCTCGACCAGTTTAGCAGGGACCGCCCAAGATTAGATCAATCTATGGTCAGGCTGAATGTACCCAAGTCGATCCATCGATTGACCTGGGTACAACCTGCATGTCAGATTTTTTGGTATGCGATTATTTCCAGCAGCTTTAGCTACTAGCAATAATCATTCAATCATTGTGTTCTCTTGCAGATTGGTCCTCCCAGCTGGAAGAACACAATGGTTTTGCAGGAGGGATTCCCCCAACAACACTGCCTGTGGGGGGAAATAAGTGATTTTCTTTCCTGCAACGCGTGCCTCCAGCGCCTTCTCTCTATCCTGACAGATATCCAGCAGCAGCTGGTGAGAGGGGAAAACCCGGCAGCACTGCGGGAGAGGAGAAGGGCCAGGAAAGCAAATGGGAGCCTGGGGCAGCAGGACAGCGATAGGGAGGCGGCGGTAGTGGCATGTGGAGGAATTGCTGCCCTCAATTTCCTTTCCGCTGAATGTCTGCAGGAGGGAGAGGAGGAGAAGTGACCATTCAGTGGCTACTTGGAGGGATCAGTTCATCTAAATGCCTCCGCCCCCACCACCCTCCTATCCAGGCGTACCCGGGGGGCGTATGGGCCCCCTGGAGCATGGAGCCGGGTCGCAATGGCGACTCCTGTATGTACGTCCCTGTGTCAAGAACAGTTCACCGCTGGCTGTAGGGAGCACCGTTTTCTGGAGGACTGAAGGATTGTATGAGTATAGGCGCTGTGTTTACCCCAGAAAAAACAATCAGTGAATCTTTGCAGTGCCTCAATGCATTTTTTTTTAAAGAATTCCAGGCACTGGCGGCTGAGGGGGAGCAAACAAACAGAAAAATACTGAAAAAAAAAACATTAATTGCAGCCTCACTGTGCCCATCAAATGCAGCCACTGTGCCCATCAAATGCAGCCACTGTGCCCATCAATTGCAGCCACTGTGCCCATCAAATGCAGCCACTGTGCCCATCAAATGCAGCCACTGTCCCCATAAATTGCAGCCACTGTGCCCATCAAATGCAGCCACTGTGCCATCAATTGCAGCCACTGTGCCCATCAAATGCAGCCACTGGGCCATCAATTGCAGCCACTGTGCCCATCAAATGCAACCACTGTGCCATCGATTGCAGCCACTGTGCCCATCAAATGCAACCACTGTGCCATCGATTGCAGCCACTGTGCCCATCAAATGCAGCCACTGGGCCATCAATTGCAGCCACTGTGCCCATCAAATGCAGCCACTGTCCCCATAAATTGCAGCCACTGTGCCCATCAAATGCAACCACTGTGCCCATCAAATGCAGCCACTGTGCCATCAATTGCAGCCACTGTGACTCCCCAGTGGCCTTTAACCAGCACCCTAGTTTTTCATTTATATGGAATAAAGATTTTGATTATATTTCAACAATTAGGAGCTGAGTTATATGTTTAGAGAGGTATAAGTGGTATGTTTCATGCAATAGTCATAATTGACAATTTAGTGATTATTGTGATAGGTAGAGCCCACCAGCGGCGCAGGGGCGCTGCCCCCCTAGTCCATGCGCCCGGCCCCTAATTTAAATGGAGGGCGCCAGACGCATGTATTGTAATGGGTGTTTTATTTTTTATTTTTTTTAGAAGCACATGATTAGAGCCAGAGTACTGTGCCCCAAGCCCACCCATTTGTGTGACAATAGCGAATTAATATTCGCTATTGTCTTCCTGATTCTCTTCCCGGCCAATCCCGGGAAAGCGGGACTCGGGGTTGGCCAATCTTGGGAAAGCGGCTCAGAAAGTGGGCCCTGAGACCCCATTGGCCGAGAGGAGAAGTGATCCTATTGGCCATATTGGCCATTGAGGAGGAGGAGGGAGGAGACGCAGGGGAAGTTGTGCTGCCGTGAAGCCGAGGAAGGACGAGATGCAGAGGCCCGCTGCCCGAAGGAAGGCCGTGATCTAGATGTGTATTGGTTTTCTTTTGCACTACACTATTCATTGTCCATTGTTTGAACCAATGTAACTATTGCGATATGTGGTGATTAGCTCAATGTGGTAGATGCATTTTTAGTGGAACATGTCAGTCCAAAATTCAGTTTAAAGGCATGGCTCCTTTGTTAGCAGCACCACTGCTCTCTTTGGTCTCCCAGATCATTGATTCTGCAGGCTCACTCGGTCTATTATAACAGCACTTTGCTGTATGGGCCCACTCCTGGCCCACAGATAGGGTTCCCTCAACCCCCTGGGTTCTCACACACTTCTTGGGAACTCATACCTTCTCCAGCCACCCTTGTGGACTAGTCACCTCACCTTTCCCAGTCTCTCCGGACCCGTGTAGCTGCCCTGACGTTCCCAGTCCTATGGGCAAGAAGTCCCCCCAACATGGGGTCTTATCTCCCAAGAAGTCACCCCTCCTGGCTTAAGCACACCAGTATCTTCACACAAAAAGGCTGTGTCTCTCACTGGCAGCACCTACAACAGTCTTGAGTTACCCTCAGAACTTGCTCATAACATCCCTACGTACTCACACAGGCTGGTTCTAGCAAAGCCAGGACACAGGATTGAAGGTTCTGTTTCACACAAGACACTTTGGAACCTTCCTGACTCTAGGCCCCGATCTGGGATTTCAATCCCTGAGAAAACTTACAACACAGATTTCTCCGCTCACAATAAACACTGGAAATTCTGAAACTAAATTTGAGAATCCTGTGTCATCCCTGTAGGTGGGGTGCAACGTGGTGCGGCAGCAAAAACACACACAGTCCAAGTCTAAAGTAAAGAACTTGCATTAAATGAATGCACAGACAGTTCACAATAAACCCAGTGGGAAGACAGCCCAACTGGGAACACTGAAAGGTGCCAGCAGCAGGATTCTGACAGCGCTTGTTAGGAGGGGCAGAGTGTGGCCTGTCCATCTCATGCCCAAGCGGGAAGATGTCCAGTGAAGATGTGAACCCTTTCCGTGCCGCTAGTTCTGTCCCTTACAGATAGGGTACCTGTCCCTATGCTACCCACTCTCAAATACATGCCAAGTCTGGGAGTCAGGGCTTTAAATAGGCTCTGCCTGACCCAAGATGGCTGCTAGAGTCTAATGGGGTGACAACCATATGCCTCCTGACTTCCTCTCCAGCTTCAATCCCGCTGCGGACGAGCACCATGTGCCGAGGAGAAAATAGACTGCACCTGCCTTCGTCGGAGGACACCACAGCCCTGCCACATGAGCGGGTAAGTCTAGGACCACCAGCAAGGAGGGGGGTTGTGTTTCAGTGCCGTGCCCATCAAATGCAGCCACTGTCCCCATAAATTGCAGCCACTGTGCCCATCAAATGCAGCCATTGTGCCATCCATTGCAGCCACTGTGACTCCCCAGTGGCATTTAACCAGCACCCTAGTTTTTCATTTATATGGAGTAAAGATTTTGATTATATTTCAACAATTGGGATCTGAGTTATATGTTTAGAGAGGTATAAGTCGTATGTTTCATGCAATAGTCATAATTGGTGTTGTTTGTTTGACGCCCCCCAAAAGCCGCCACTGGTCACCACTCTCGGCTCAGAGCCGAGTGGAAAACTGAGTGATCAGCTCTGTTTGATCGCTAAGTTTTCACTGTAGAGCTGAAGGGGACAGATGTAGCATTGGATCAATGCCAAATCCACCTATTGTTTTTTTTTTTTAAGTCATACTTCTCTTTTAATATGATAAATATACCTGGCATTCTTTGAATGTTATATATTACTTAAAAATAAAGATATTTATGGATAGTACATAGAGGGAGGCCCTAGAACTGGTCCTGAATCTGCTGACGACTGGCCATATTATACATCCCCTGTGGGTTGAGCAAATAATTCTCTCATTTGCGTATATATTTATGACAGCTAACGTGCTGGAAGGACATGAGAAGCATCAGAGGTTATAAATGCAAATATTACTGTAAGTGTATAAATCATGAATCTTTGGCTTGGCGGGAAGGGCGTGGGATTTTTGTTCTATGCACGATGGAAATTTGGCCTCGGTCGTGGCTTTTAAAATTTTAATTGCCCAATTTATATTTGAGTGAGGTCTGCAAAATATAAACATATTTATTTCACTTCGACTTCTGCTTTGTGTCTGTTAGAACTTGGGAGTTTTCCCTAATATTTCTAATGCTATTCTATTATTTTCATTTAAAGAGGATCTCCGGGAAAGAAGTTATCTCCTTCCCCTTCCACCCCTGTTTATCAGACACCTGCTCATTGATCTCCATGGGAGGGCTGTGCAATATGTCAGCCCTTATCTGAAACCATATGAGTTGAGATGGATTCATTATAAAAGTAACCAAAGAGTTTCATTTTGTTTTCATTTTTTTCTATTTTCAGTTTTTTTTTCTTTTTGCGAAAAATAAAAAGTAAAATGATGAGGATCATACAGAAAAGGATGGCAGGAGGATAGGTCATATGAGCCTATGTAACCCTCACAATCCAGAGCAGCACACATGCTTAAAAAATCATTTTAGGCCTAAAGATTAGCTAAACCCCCCCAAATATTTTATTTTTTTAAAACAGAGACCCCAGAGAATAAAATGGTGGTAGTTCAAAAGTTTTTATGCAACACAATATTATTTAATATATTTAGTATATCATTTTAGGGTACGCAAACACAACATACAGTGTTATCCAGTATTGCACTATACATGTCCTATATGGTCGTACACTACACTATCTCAGGTAACATTGACTATTTTTAATTCTAATGCTGCTAGCATTAGAAAATAGATAGGAAAGTATATTATATTTGCCGTAGTTATCGACGTATAACACGCGCTGGCGTATAACACGCACCCCAAGTTTAGTTGGGAATTTTAAGTAAAAAAACTTACATTTAAATGCAGCCTTCTCAGTGTCCATCTGCAGCCTTGTCAGTGTTATTTGCAGCCTTGCATTGCAGCCTTGTCAGTCATTTGCAGCCTTGTCAGTCATTTGCAGCCTTGTCAGTCATTTGCAGCCTTGTCAGTCATTTGCAGCCTTGCCAGTCATTTGCAGCCTTGCCAGTCATTTGCAGCCTTGTCAGTCATTTGCAGCCTTGTCAGTCATTTGCAGCCTTGTCAGTCATTTGCAGCCTTGTCAGTCATTTGCAGCCTTGCCAGTCATTTGCAGCCTTGCCAGTCATTTGCAGCCTTGTCAGTCATTTGCAGCCTTGTCAGTCATTTGCAGCCTTGCCAGTCATTTGCAGCCTTGCCAGTCATTTGCAGCCTTGCCAGTCATTTGCAGCCTTGTCAGTCATTTGCAGCCTTGCCAGTCATTTGCAGCCTTGTCAGTCATTTGCAGCCTTGTCAGTCATTTGCAGCCTTGCCAGTCATTTGCAGCCTTGTCAGTCATTTGCAGCCTTGTCCGTCATTTGCAGCCTTGCCAGTCATTTGCAGCCTTGTCAGTCATTTTCAGCCTTGCCAGTCATTTGCAGCCTTGTTAGTCATTTTCAGCCTTGCCAGTCATTTGCAGCCTTGTCAGTCATTTGCAGCCTTGCCAGTGTCAGTGTCAGCTTGCCGTTTAAAGATGGCGCCGCCGAGATACAGAGCGGATGTCCTGTGTCGGCTATTTTCGTTGACTTTCGGCCGCGCCCGGCCGTTCTCGGCGGCTTTCGGCGGCTTTCCGAAACCGTCGAGAGTGGCCGAAAATAGCGGAGAACGTCCGAAAGCGGCGAAAGCCACTGAGATCGTCCGAAACCGCCGAGAAGCTCAGCGGGGGATCAGCGCATAACACGCACCCACGATTTTCCCCTGATTTTAAGGGGGAAAAAGTGCATGTTATACGTCGATAAATACGGTACTTGTTTTAATTTTTTTTTACATTTCTTCAGTTGCTTCCTGGTTTCCATGCCTAGACAAATGATGTCACACCCCAGAAGTCTTTAGGAGGGGAGGAGGAGCTTTCTCAGCTAAGCACACCCTCCTGCCTGCTAGCCTGAGTTAAGGGTAGAGGGGACCAGCCTGTGGCACTGCTGAGGTATTATAGAAGCCCAGGTTGCTTTGATAGCGACCTTCAGCTCATCTGCATTGTTGGGTCTGGTGTCTCTCATTGTTAGGAGAATACCTGTAATGAGTGGAGACCAATTCCCGACAACGTCAGACAAGCTCAGTTTTCAGGCCTGCGAGAGATAGGAAAGTCTGAATAGCTAGACCTATGATCAGTGTTGGGGGTCACAAGCCAAGGTCGATGCAGGAGGAGAGTTTCATAGTGGGGGTCACAAACCAAAGTCATTTCCAAACAGCAATAGAAGTAGCTCAAGTAGCCAGCTAGGATAGCATGATAAGGGAGAAAACCCCAAACCCATACTTCTCCTTTAATCCATCAAACAAAAATGGAAAGAGTATGGCACAACTGCAATCCAACCAAGACATGGCCGTCCACCTAAACTGACAGGCCGGGCAAGGAGAGCATTCATCAGAGAAGCAGCCAAGAGGTCCATGGTAAACTCTGGAGGAGCTGCAGAGATCCACAGCTCAGGTGGGAGAATCTGTCCACAGGACAACTATTAGTCGTGTTCTCCACAAATCTGCCCTTTATGGAAGAGCGACAAGAAGAAAGACATTGGTGAAAGAAAGTCATGAGAAGTCCTGTTTGCAGTTTGCGAGAAGCCATGTGGGGGACACAGCAAACATGTGGAAGAAGGTGATCTGGTCAGATGAGACCAAAATTTTACTTTTTGGCCTAAAAGCAAAACGCTATGTGTGATGGAAAACTAACTGCACATCACCCTGAACACACCATCCCCACCGTGAAACATGGTGGTGACTGCATCATGTTGTGGGGATTATTTTCTTCAGCAGGGGCAGGGAAGCTGGTCAGAATTGATGGGAAGATGAATGGATCCAAATACAGGGCAATCTTAAAAGAAAACCCGTTAGCCCCCGTACACACGGTCCGAAATTCCGACCACAAATTCCGTCTGATTTTTTCCGACGGATTTTGTCTGAAACTGGTGTTGCATACACACGGTCGGACAAAGTTGTCAGAAAATCCGATCGTTCGGAACGTGGTGACGTTCGTTACATACGACGGAACTACGTAGAGGCTAGTAGCCAATAGCTTTGGTCTCGTAATTTGATCTGAGCATGCGTGGCACTTTGTCCGTCGGAATTCTCTACACACGATCGGAAAAAGTCCGATCGGATTTTGTTGTCGGAAAATTTGAGAGCAGGATTCCGAGGGAAAAAGTCAGATGGAACCAACACACGGGCGGATTTTCCGACAACATGGTCCGATCGGACATTTTCCATCAGAATTTCCGACCGTGCGTACGGGGGCTTAGAGTCTGCAAAAGACTATAGACTGGCGAGGAGGTTCACCTTCCAGCAGGACAACGACCCTAAACATACAGCCAGAGGTACAATGGAATGGTTTACATCAAAGCATATTCATGTGTTAGAATGGCCCAGTCACAGTCCAGACCTAAATCCAATTGAGGTGTCTTTATTAAACCTTTCCAACTATGTAACTATGTAGTGAAAAGGTTTATTTCACTTTCTGGTTAGAGGAAATTAAGCCCTCAAAATATGCAAATCTACCAAAAAATTTAAATTACAAAAAGTCACAACACCCATGTTCATGGGTGAAAATACATTTACTTTGGCAATTACCGGACAACTCAAAATAATTTTACTACCCCACCAAAACAATCTTAAACTTTCTGATATAGTGTGAACCATTGACTACCAACCAACCCTTTTCCATGAGAAGCGCTGGTCGTCAAGCAAAGAAACGCAGATAATGATGGGGTACTTCTCCATTGGCTTCAACGCATTTTGTCGAATCATGAAAATTCATCAAAATGTCCCAATTTTGGCATAGGTTTTCCCTGAAGCCAACAATTCCAAAGTTACTTGTCTCTCACCCCTGCCTTTGTTTTTTTGTTTTTTAATGTGGTGGTCATTTTTATGCAGAATGAAGTCTCAACACCCATATTCATAGGAAAAAATACGAGACAATTTAATTCCTGGATGCTATCCCCCAAAGATTCCTAAACTCTCTGACATACTGTGAACCATTGACTACGAACCAACCTTTTCCATGGGAAGCGCTGGTCATGGGCAAATGAGGAAAACGCAGATAACGATGGTGTACTTCTCAGATGACTTCAATACATTTTGCTGAATCATGAAAATTCATCAAAATCTCCCAATTTTCACCTAAATTGTTTTGAAGCCAACACTCCTAATTCTGCTCATCACTATCCCCTATGGTGCTTTTTATAAACGTGCTGGTCCTTTTTATGCTAAATTAAGCCATTGAAATATACAAATCCACCAAAAAATAAATAAAAATACAAAAAGTCACAACAACCATGTTCAAAGGAGAAAATACAATTACCAGATGACTCAAAAAATCTTTTTTTTACGAGTGGCCAGACCTAAGTTTGTTTGCCTACTATCTTCCAAAGATTCTTAAAATTTTTCACGAAGATGGCGATGATATACTTCTCCATTGACTTCAATGTATCTTACCGAATCATGAAAATTCACCAAAATGTCCCAATTTTCACCTAAATTTATTTGAAGCCCACACTCCCAATTTTGCACTTGCCCATATCCTGTTTTTTTTTTTTTATAAACTCGCCTGTCATTTTTATGCGTAATTAAGCCCTTGAAATATACAAATCTACCAAAAAAATAACAAAAAGTCACAACACCCGCGTTCACAGGAGAAAATATGAGGTGAGACAATTTATTCCCTGGAATGGACTGTACAAAAATATTTTATATGAGTAGCCAGGTCTGATTTTTTTTTGCCTCTAATGCTTTCCCCTTAAAGATCTCTAAACTTTTTTACATAGTGTGAGCCATTTGCTACAAACCTTTTCCATGGGAAGCACTGGCCATGGGCAAACAAGGAAAACACTGATAGTCTAGTTATTCTTTGACTTCAATGCATTTTACCGAATCATGAAAATTTACCAAAATGTCCCAATTTTCACCTTTTCTTCTTTGAAGCCAACACTCCCAATTGTTCTAGTCACTCACCCCTACCCTGGATTTTTTACATGTCCTTATAATTTTTATGCAGAATGAAACTTTTGAAATATTAAAATCTACCACCAAAAAAATTGTGTACTTCACCCTTGACTTTAATGCATTTTGCCAAATTATCAAAATTTACCAAAATGTCCCAATTTTTGCCTAAATTTCGTTGAAGCCAACACTCCCAATTTTGCTTGTTACTCACCCCTACCCTGTTTTTTCAAAATGTGCTGGTCATTTTTATTCGGAATGAAGCTTTTTTAATATTAAAAACTACCACCTAAAAAAATAAAATAAAATACACCTACAAAAACTTAAGACACTCATGTTCATCGGAGAAAATAAATTTACTTTGGCAATTAGAAGACAGCTCAAGAAAAATTCAAATGAGTGGCCAGGTCTGATTTTGTTTGCATTTAATGCTATCCCCCAAAGACATAGTGTACATCTCCCATGACTTTAATGCATTTTGCAAATCATCAAAATTTACCAAAATGTCCCAGTCTTCACCTAAAAGCGCTGGCCATCGGCAAATGAGGAAAACACTGATGGTTTACTTCTTCTTTGAATTCAATGCATTTTACCGTATCATAAAAATTCACCAAAATGTCCCAATTTTTGCTTTTATTTCTCTGAAGCCAACACTCCCACTTTTGCTCGTCACTCATCCCTATCCTGTTTTTTTTAAATGTGCTTGTAATTTTTATGTGGAATAAAGCTTTTCATATATTAAAATCTACCACTACAAAAAAATAAAAAATACACACAATGTACTTCTCTGGTGACGTCAATGCATTCTGCCAAATCATGAAAATTTACCAAAATGTCCCAATTTTTGCCTAAATTTCGTTGAAGCCAACACTCCCAATTTTGCGTGTTACTTACCACTACCCTGGTTTCTATAAATATGCTTGTAACTTTTATGTGGAAAAAAACTTTTTAAATATTAAAATATATCACAAAAAAGTACACATAACGTGCTTCCCTGTTGAGGTCAACATTTTACCAAATTATGAAAATTCACCAAAATGTCCCAATTTTCACCTAAATTTCTCTGTAGCCAACACTTCCAATTTTGCTTGTTACTCACCCCTACCCTGTTTTTTCTAAACGTGCTGGTCATTTTTATGCAGAATGAAGCTTTTGAATTATCAAAACCTAGCACAAAAGAAATACTCATAATGTACTTCTCTGTTGACTTCAATGCATTTTACCAAATCATCTAAATTTGCCAAAATTGACCAATTTTTGCCTAAATTTATTTGAAGCCAACACTCCCAATTTTGCTTGTTACTCACCCCTACCCTGGGTTTTTATAAAAGTGCTTGTTACTTTTATTCGGAATGAAGCTTTTTGACATTTTAAAATATACCACCCAAAAAAATAAAATAAAATACACCTACAAAAACTTACGACACTCATATTCATCGGAGAATATAAATTTACTTTGGCAATTAGCAGACAGCTCAAGAAAATTCAAATGAGTGGCCAGGTCTGATTTTGTTTGCCTTTAACGCTATCCCCCAAAGATTCTTAAACTTTCTGACATAGTGTGAGCCATTGACTACAAACCGACCTTTTCCATGAGAAGCGCTGGTCATCGGCAAACGAGGAAACGCAGATGATGATGGTGTAGTTATAAAGTAGCATACGGCTGTGTTCGTTGGCACGAGGACCCTGTGATGTCAGAATGATATCACTCTGGCTCGACTCAACTTTTCCAGGTCCTCTCTGTCTCTCTCTCTGACAAAAAAAACTATTTATGTTTATTTTGCACTCGTGCCTGTTTAAAGAAAAAAAAAAGGTCACCGGCCGACTTCTGAGCACCTTATTATGCCGACGTTTACTGAGGAGGCTTGTAGCGCTTAACCCGCAGAGGCAGGCCACCCAGAGCTGTGCCCGGGATGACTGAGTTAAAACAGCACAGCTACCAAATGTTCCACTTCTTCAGCCCTATTAGGAAGAGTGACAAGGGAGGACGCCCCGAGTGCTCTGGGAAATGTAGCCGCAGATGAAAACAGGGCGGGAAAAGAATAATGTACTTGTGTAACATAGTAACAACCTCAAACAAGTCTACTGTATTTTTCTACGCCTATGCCAGCCGGGGGAACTCTATTGACCTCTGCCGTTAGATCCAGCTAAGGGAAGGTCGTCAAATTGGATCAAACAACCGGTGAGATCTGCCTGCCATAATTCCCAGCCCTGCTCCTGTCCACATGGGAGTTTTCGGTGTTCTCATCCACCATTCAGTGTTAGAGCTTCTTCTGTTACATTCTTCATAAAATAAAATAAATTAAAAAAACTAGTAAGGATAGTGGGAATCTCTCATAATGGGCACAGCAGGTGTGCAGACCTGGGAACTCAGCAAAGGGATGGGGGAAGCCCTCATAATGGGCACAGCAGGTGCACAGACTTGGGAACTTATGCAGCGTACACACGAGCGGACTTTCCCGCGGGATTGTCCGCCGGACAATCAGTCCGTGTGTGGGCGCCGGCGGACTTTTTCCCGCCAAAAGTCCGGCGGACTAAGTTTGAAGTTCAGACTTAAAATTGTCCGCTGGACTCGCCGTCTTCTTCTTCTTCTTCTTCTTCTGATGTTGACTCATCGCTCTCTCTGGCCGGAATGGCAGAGACGCGCAGTGTTGTGACTTATATAGGGACATGGGGGCGGGGTCACATGCTCATGTCACATGGTGACCCCCCCTATGATGTCACAGTCCCGGAGGATGCTGGGACTGTGACATCATAGGGGGGCGGGGTCAATATGTGACATGAGCAGGTGACCCCACCTCCTTGTCCCTATATAAGTCACAACACAGTGCGTCTCTGCCATTCCGGCCAGAGAGAGCGACGAGTCAACATCGGAAGAAGAAGAAGAAGAGGAGGAAGAACAAGAAGAAGACGGCGCAGAAGGCGGCGACAGCGGCAAGAACAGAAGAGACCCCGGAAGACCCCCGAAGACCCAGAAGGCGGAACGAGACCCCCAGACGACGGCGGCGACGACGAAGAAGAAAGCCGGGCTCCTCCGCTCGTGAAAGAGCTAGGTAAAAGAGCAGAAGAGAGTGGAGGAGTCCGGCGAGAAGATCCCCCAAGACGGAAGAAGACCCCCGGAGCAGTGCAATAAAATATTAAAAAAAAATGTGTGTGTTTTTTTATTTACACTTTTACACCTTAGGTGAATGGGTAGGGGTACATCGTACCCCATACTCATTCACATAGGGTGGGGGGCCGGGATTATTAAAGGGGGCTCCCGGATTCCGATAAGCCCCCTGCCTGCAGACCCCGTCAACCAAGGGCCAGGGTTGTCGGGAAGAGGCCCTTGTCCTCATCAACATGGGGACAAGGTGCTTTGGGGTGGGGGGGCGCGCGGCCCCCCTTTCCCCAGGGCACCCCCCATGTTGAGGGCATGCGGCCTGGTACGGCTCAGGAGGGGGGGCGCTCGCTCGTCCCCACCCCTTTCCTGGCCGGCCGGGCTGCGTGCTCGGATAAGGGTCTGAGATGGATTTGGGGGGGACCCCCACGCCGTTTTTTCGGCGTAGGGATTCCCTTTAAATCCATGCCAGGTGACGGGGTTAGCGCGGTGGCATTCACTGCCTTCCCTAGTCCCGTCTACCTGCAGTAATGTTCTAAATGAACAGACTTTCCGATCGTGTGTCGGCAAGTCCATTAATTTCCAAAAGTCCCACAGACTTTTTCCCGCGGATTGTCCGCCGGAAAAGTCCGGGCGTGTGTGGGCAAGTCCACACGCTCGGAAAGTCTGGCGGACCTCCGCTGGAAAGTCCGGCGGTTTGTCCGCTGGACTAGGTCCGGCGGACAATCCCACCGAAAAGTCCGAGCGTGTGTACGCCGCATTAGATTAGGGATGATAGTGCCTTCTTTTAATGGACACAGCTGGTATATAGACCCGGGAACTCAGCACAGGGATGTAAAAACCCCTCATAATGGGCACAGCAGGGTTAGCGACCTGGGAACTCAGCACAGGGATGGTGGGAACCACTCATAATGAACCCAGCAGGTGTATAGACCAGGGAACTCAGCACAGGAATGGTGCAAACCCTTCATACTGAGCACTGCGGGTGTACAAACTCAAGAACCCAGCACAATTATTATGGGACTCCTTATAAGGGGCTCAGAAGGTGTACAAACCCATGAACTTAGTGCAGGGATGTTGGGAACCCTTTATAATGGGCACAGCAGGCATAACGACCTTGAAACTCAGAGCAGAGATTGTAGGAACCCCTCACAATGGGCACAGCAGGTGTACAGACCCGAGAACGCAGCATAGGAATAGGTGGAACCCCTCATAATGGGCACAGCAGGTGTACAGACCTGGAAACTTAGAGCAGAGAGGGTAGGAACCCCTCATAATGGGCACTGCAGGTGTACAGACCCGAGAACTCAGCACAGGGATGGTGGAAACCATTCATAATGAGCAAAACAGGTGTACAGACCCGGGAACTCATCACTGGGATGGTGGGAACCTCTCATAATGGGCACAAAAGGTGTACAGACCCGGGAACTCAGCACAGGGATGGTGGGAATACCTAATAGTGGGCACAACAAATTTACAGACCCAGGAATGGTGGGAACCCCTCATATAAAAACTCTGCAGGTGTGCAGACCTGGAAACTCAGTGTAGGAATGTTAGGGGCCCCTCATATTCACAATTGGCACAGCAGGTGTACAGACCCAGGAATTCAGGGAATTCAGTACAGGGATGGTGGGAATCCCTCATAATGGGCACAGCAGGTGTGCAGAGGTAGGAACCCAACCACAAAGGGATATAAAAAAAGGTCAGGTGTTTTTAACTCTCCATCATGTATACATTTTTGGGTGGATTGATCCTTTTAAAGTACAGCAGAATTTCAACCAAACATCAGAGGTGCAAGGTTATATGGATCAGCAGGTGGTTCGACTGAACCTCTGCCAGATCAACCCCTGTTAGGTGGGAGCTGATCATTATACGTATATATAAGCAGAATTTCTGCACACTGCCAACGGTTCCTATGGCTCAGAATCAATGGCAAAGGGCAGGCATAGCAGTGACAGTACTACCCAATTATCGTCACTAGCCCTATAGGGGCAATGGCATTGACCAAATATGGTCATGGCCATATTTGGTCAATGATGTCACTGCTATCCCCACCTCTTCCCTTATAAAGCTGATGACAGCTCAGAGAGCTATTTTTCAGCACGCAGCACCACCTGTATTGGTCGTGTGCGCAAGGCACTCGCGCATGTCGAGGACACGTGGTTTGGTATGGTTCAAGAAGGGGCGCGTGTCCCCCCAGCTTTTCTTGCTCAGCCAGGCTCCATGCTCTTATTAAGGGTCTGTTGTGGACTTTTAGACGGACCTCACCCATTTCTTTTTTTATTTTGTTTTTTTGCAATCATTATTCTGGCTGCTGTAAAAATTAAACAAATTAGGCGTTGAGTGGGTCTCGAGTCTCTCCTTCATTGTGAGACTTTTTATCCCAATAAATCGTTATTGGTTAATTTGCACCATATGGAGCATTTTTTTCCTGTTTTCCACACCATGTCCCAATATTTGTGATCTCGGACGAGTCGGAGTCAAATTTTCACACCGTGTGCCAACCACCTGGATGATTCCTCGTACGTCTACCGGACGATCCATCGTGTGTCTACTCCTGGACAGTTCAGCGATACCGCAGGGTTGCGTGTTCATATCCACAAGGCGTGCCTGTAGGACCTGGAATTACCTCCCAGCACCCATAAGGAGAAACATACATGCGTTTTTGACTCACTGCCGTATGGTATGTGCGTCCATCCTTTCCGGTAAGAAGTACCTTATCCAGTGTTTAATTTTCCTGGGATCACATTCACACATTTCTGTGTGTATAAAACCTCTACAATATCAGATTGTACCCATGACCACGTTCAGAAGAGAAATCTCCATCCACCTACCTCACTAACGTCTATCTTGAAAAAGAGAGACTTTTTGTTCACTAGTTTTATCGCTATTTATTATACTTTAGTTTCGTCACACAAAATTTGTTTTGACATTTTTTATATCATATTATATTTTATACATATATATTTATTTTCCCTGCATTTCTGCACAATTTTTAGTGTTTTAGCGCTTCACATACTTTTTCTATGAACTAGCACTACAACATATCCAAATTTGGGGTTGCTAGCACCAAGTGACCCCGAGATACGGGGCCCCAAATCGGTCAACTGTGTCCATCTGCAGCAATGTCATTTCGGGACCCTTTGTGTCCAGAGACCCCAAATTGGCTGCAGCTAGGGGGCATTTAGGAACCCATAACTACCAAGTTTGAAGTTCGGGGAACCTATGGCTGCAAATGGGCACAGTGAGGCTGAAAATGGGCATTGTTGACCCTCTTTTCCACTTACAGCAGCTGCGCATTTCTCACCCTAGCCACTTTCAGACCGGACCAATTTGCAGCCAAAGGACCATGCCCCTTTTTGCGATTAGGCACTGCGTTGCTTTAACTGACAATTGCGCGGTCGTGCGATGTGGCTCCCAAACAAAATTGACGTCCTTTTTTACCCACAAATAGAGCTTTCTTTTGGTGGTATTTGATCGCCCCTGCGGTTTTTATTTTTTGCGCTATAAACAAAAAAGAGCGGCAATTTTGAAAAAAACGCATTATTTTTTATTTTTTGCTATAATAAATATCCCCCAAAAATATATAAAAAAACATTTTTTTTCCTCAGTTTAGGCCGATACGTATTCTTCTACATATTTTTGGTAAAAAAAATCGCAATAAGCGATTATTGATTGGTTTGTGCAGAAGTTATAGCGTTTACAAGATAGGGGATAGTTTTATAGCATTTTTATTAATAATTTTTTTTTTATTAGTAATGGCGGCGATCAGTGATTTTTATTGTGACTGCGACATTATGGCGGACACATCGGACATTTTTGACACATTTTTGGGACCATTGTCATTTATACAGCAATCAATGCGATTTAAATGCATTGATTCCTGTATAAATGACACTGGCAGTGAAGGGGTTAACCAGGGGGTGGCAGTGTAGGGGTTAAGTATGCCTAGGGGTGTGTTTCTTACTGTCGGGGGGCGTGGCTGTCAGCTAGTGAATGCTGATCTCTGCTCCAATCACAGGGAGCAGAGATCGGCCTCACTAGTTTCCAATGCAGAATGGGGAGATGCTGTCTATTTCCGCATCTCCCCGTTCTGCCTTCCCGTGAGACGATCACAGGTGTCCCCGCGGCGATCGAGTCCGCGGGACCCGCGACCGGCCTCACGGGGGTCCCGACCAGCGCGGGAGCGCGCCGCTCCCGGCGCGCTCCCGATGGCACGGACCACATTAAGGAGGGACTTATATATACGCCGTCCTGCCTGTCTGTGCCATTCTGCCGACGTATATCGTCGTGTGCCGGTCGGGAACCGGCTAGGCTTATACTCGAGTCAATAAGTTTTCCCAGTTGTTTGTGGTAAAATTAGGTGCCTCGGCTTATATTCGGGTTGGCTTATACACGAGTATATACGGTACATTCTATAAGGCTCAATACATCAGATCTGCGAAGACTCTTCCTCCCGTAGAGCGAAGCGGAGAGAAGTCAGCTCTTCTTGTTATTCTCTCTTTTTATTTCTGGTCATAAAATTGTAGGTCGTTTTACAGCTGAGTTTTTGGGTGAGCCCCCATCTTCCTTGTTACGGGTAAATTTAACTCATAATCACGTCTTTCTGGCAGGGCCGGCAGTAAAACCATATGGATTTTGGCACGGCGAGGCTCTATCATAGATTATGTCTCGATTTTTAGCGTCTTGTGAGTGAGCTTTCCCAAAGCCTTCTGATGAGCTGTGAAGGTAGTGAAACTGCGCTTTTTTAACAGCTCGCTTGGAGGAAATACGGGTTTCAGCTGAAGCGAGTACACAGGTCAGACCAATAAGTAAAAAACTAGGTGTGCTATCCTCCAATAATACCGCCAGCCAACACGTAGCTGAACAATGACTCATCAAAAGAAGTTTATTAAAAACAATTGAAATTCTCTCAGCTTGGAAAAAAAAAAAGAAGTGATAATGTCCCGTGAAATATTGTGCCGAGTTTTAGAGCAACACTTTGGGGCCGGTCCATAGAGAGGCGGCAAACTGAATCAAGTCCAAGAGAATTCGCCGATCAGGTTAACGCGTTTAAGGCAGGGACCAACAGGCCAACAAAACCGAAAAGACCTAAATTGTTTTTTAACGACTGGAGCATTTAAAAAGATAAAAAAAACATTTTTTTGTATGTCTGAAAAAAATTAAGAAAAAAAACAAAAAAAAAAACATATTCAGTAGTTCTCTGCGATACATGCACATTTTCCAATGTACTGGCTCTTTAACAACTTCAATATTGGGCACTTTTACCACTTTCCTGCCCAGGCCAGTTTTCAGCTTTCAGCGCTGTCACACTTTGAATGACAATTGCGCGGTCATGCAACACTGTACCCAAATAAAAATGTTATCATTTTCTTCACACAATTAGAGCTTTCTTTTGGTGGTATTTAATCACCACTTTTCTCCTTCACTGATGGGCACTGATAGTAGACTGCACTGATTGTAGCAATAAAGGGCACTGATGAGATGGCACTGCTGAGGAGGCACTAATATTCAGCACTAATGGGTGCTGTCAGACGGCACTGATGAGCACTGATAGGCATCACTGATAGGCGTCACTGATAGGTGGCACTGATGGGCACTGATAGATGGCACTGATAGGCGGCACCTATGGGCAATGGTAGGTGGCATGTATAGGCAGCACTGATGGGCACTAATGGGCAGCACTGACTTGCATCACTGATGAGCACAGATTGGGATCACTGAAGGGAATAGATTGGCAGCACTGATGGGCAGCACTAATGATCAGGCACTGAAAGGCAGCACTGAATTGCATCACTGATGGGCACAGATTGGCATCACTGAAGGGCACAGATTGGCATCACTGATGGGCGGCACTAATGAGCAGGCACTGAAAGGCAACACTGAATTGCATCACTGATGGGCACAGATTGGCATCACTGAAGGGCACAGATTGGCATCACTGATGGGCAGCACTAATGAGCAGGCACTGAAAGGCAGCACTGAATTGCATCACTGATGGGCACAGATTGGCATCACTGAAGGGCACAGATTGGCATCACTGATGGGTGGCACTAATGAGCAGGCACTGAAAGGCAACACTGAATTGCATCACTGATGG
Organism: Lithobates sylvaticus; assembly: GCA_028564925.1. Taxonomy (NCBI): domain Eukaryota; kingdom Metazoa; phylum Chordata; class Amphibia; order Anura; family Ranidae; genus Lithobates; species Lithobates sylvaticus. The sequence goes on along the minus strand of CM053030.1, from coordinate 521,263,421 downwards.
GCACAGATTGGCATCACTGAAGGGCACAGATTGGCATCACTGATGGGCAGCACTAATGAGCAGGCACTGAAAGGCAGCACTGAATTGCATCACTGATGGGCACAGATTGGCATCACTGAAGGGCACAGATTGGCATCACTGATGGGCGGCACTAATGAGCAGGCACTGAAAGGCAACACTGACTTTCATCACTGATGGGCACAGATTGGCACTGCCGGGGCTGCACTGATAATCAGGGTACTGATGATTATGATGACTGATGATTATCTGTACATGTCTCCCCTGTGAGGAAATACCACTGATCGGCTGTCAAGTAGATGGCAAGGAGAGCCATTAACCGGTTTTCCTCGTTTACATGTCATCGGCTGTCATCCCTGTGAGTGTGCAAGCACGGTGGGACTGCGGCAACGTCATATGACATTGCCCCAGAACAAGAAAGCACCACGCCCACCATCATTTGTCAATACGGTGGGCGGGAGGTGGTTAAAGTGATTCTAAAGACTGAGTTTTTTTTTTTTTTTTAATACCAAACATGTTATACTTACCCGCTCTGTGTAATGTTTTTGCAGAGAGCAGCTCCAATCCTCTTCTTGGGCTCCCCACCAGCACTCTTGGCCCCTCTCCCAAGTTGCCTGTTATGGGGGGCACTCATGGGGCACTCACTCTCTTCTGAGCTGACTCTGTGTCTCCATAGAATGCATTAAGGTAAAAAAAAACCTTCTGCCTTTGGAACCACTTTAACAATTCTGCAAGTAAAGAAAAATACATGGTGATCACTAGGGAAGAGCCAATGGTTTGGTCCAAACCGAGGTTCGGCCGTCCGGCCCCCCCCCCTGTTTGTAAGGAACTGAGCATTATTTGGAGAAGTAGTATTTCTACCACTTATATAACAGCTTCCCGCTGTCACTGGTTCCTAAGGAAGCTATGGTTGCTTGCACTGCATCCCTTGGAACCACTGACATCACTGGGAATTGCCACCGTGTAAGCAAAGAAGCAGATATAGCAGTGACATCCTTGCCCAAATATGGCCAAGGGCCACTATCACTGTCCTTATTCCCCCATATAGTTGATGACAGATCAGGGAGCTGTCAATCAGTTAGTGGTACCATCAGGATCGGTCGTGTGCTTTGGGCCATCAGGTTTTTTTTGGAGAGTCGGCAGGTGGCAGGCATTGTGATTGATGATCAATGATGGATTTACAATGAAGGACATTTATGTGTTTTTAGTCTAATGTTTGGGTGTCTTTTTTTCTAGGTTACAATTCTTGTTCTTTTTTTTGTGATTGAGCAGGGATACTAGGCACCCCATGTAGGGGAAAGCTGGTATCCTTATTATTAAAGGTGGCTTCAAGATTTTAATAATCCCCCTGCCCATAGACTCCCACAACCACTGGCCAGGGTTGTGAGGAAGAGGCCCTTCACCTCATCTACATGGGGAAAAGATGCTTTGCGAGGGGGGGCATGCACCCCTTTGAATAGCTTCAGACCAGGCATTAAACGGTTGATAAGACTTTACTGGACAACTCAGCAATACAATCTGTAGCACCCTTTAGTGTGCTACTAGTGTCAGAGTAGGTAAAACATATTCTGACTCATTTTTAAACCCTGTAAGTCCTAATCTGGGTCAGGCTTAATAGAGTTCAGGGCTGGGTGACTCATGCAGATAAGTCTCTGGTGCCTCCCCCATGGTCTGGAAGTTTGGGTAAACTTCTAGAGGCTAGTGGGTCGAAGACCAGGAGGATTGATCTGCATACTTAGGGGAGCTTGACCAATCCACGGGCAGTGGGTCTGGCAGGGTCGTTGGGCTAGCCCTTAAATATTGGATGAGTCATGCTGGCAAGGGAGTTGGGTGGAAGATGGAGAGGCAATGCTGAGGGGATTGTCGGTCGCTCTCGAGGTTCAACTCTACTAAAGAGGGATCAATCAGAGCTGTACAGACCAGGGAAGAGGAATCAATTGGAGTTGTATAAGATAAAGGAGAAGAATAAATTGGAGCTGTTAATAGGGAGGAAGTTGTCCCTGGTTTTGTTACTGTTAAATTGGGCATGCCATAATTCCAATTCCCCACCCAAGGTATTCCCCCCCATAATAAAAACAAAACAAAGCTCAAGGACTGTTCACTGTGTCTGCATGAAATCTGAAGCTGTTGTGTGCCTGGTGGTGCAGCAGTGGGGAACCCTGTCATCTGCAACCCCTACAGGGGTAGTGCTACAAGTCCAAAAGTGTAATAACAGATAACTAGCTAGTTCCAGGCTACCCGATGCATGCCATCCCCAAGGTGAGAGTCCATTTGTGGTAGAGTCCCGTCTCAGGCAGACTTCCTAGACTGCGCTCCAGATGCAGCCGGTGGTTACATCTTCAGACGTGGCTTTTCAGTTCCTTCCTATGTAGGTGGCTCTCTGGGGCTGAGCCTTCCCCCTATTTATTTATAGCACAGGGTAGAGCCCAGAAATCCCTGAGAAAATGCTAAGCCTAGCTTAATCCCTAACCCTCGGGGCAACCCGAAGAAACTTACTAACTCCACACAACCAACCTGTAAGCACCTGTTTACACCCATTTTTAACTTGGGGTAAAGAGTTTGACAAGTAAGTGGCACCACTTACCAAATTCACCCATTGAGTTCAATGAGGAAGCTGACAGGCTCAGAGAGGCTTACTGACAGTGGAGGCATTTCAGGCCGGACACGGACAGCCAATGGGCTGAATGTGGCCCAGTGGCCATAATTTGTCCAATTCTACTTTAGCAGGTAAAACAGCTCTTGTGTATATATTTAATTTGTGTATTTAGCTGTTTGTCCGGAATTCAGTTTTAATACAGATTTTGCACAGTACAGATTCAATAAAAGTGCAAGTGTCAAAGATTTGGCTAATCGAGGTCCCCCCTACTGACCCCTTTCAGGGAGGTACAACGTGCATTGACCACATTAGATTACATAAAGGCGTATATTTATCAGTGGGTGTTTTCTCACTTTCTTAACTCTCTTGTAAGAAACTAGTTAAGATAAAATTTCGTTTATCATCTGCCGTTTCCTCATCTCACTTGGAACAAAGGGTCATATTGTGGTTGCTATTTTTAGAACTTTGCTTTACGAGAAAATGCTGGTGGTTTGAAGAGTTATCTTCTAATTCACTGTAAAATTAATGTTTGTACTGCTAGAACACCAAGATAAAAAAACAAATGATTCTGTTCGTGTTCAAAGAGTATTCAAAAAAAAAAAATGCAATACTTTTCAAAAAAGTGTTCTCTGCAAAGAAGACACTTAATAAGAACCCTGCATCCATCATGGACTCTCCTTCATAGTCAAGGGAAACTGCTGGCTGAAGAACCTTCAGATTCAAACACGTCCACCCCTGCTGTGCTCAGTCTGTCAACTTCCTGGCCCCTACATCCCTACTGTGTCGTGTAGTGACTTCCGATGAGTTAATGTGTCTGGGGTTCAGTTTGCTGGCATTCGTCTAACCCAGAGGTCTTCAAACTTTCCAAATAAATGGCCAGTTTACTGTCCTCCAGACTTTAGGGGAGCTGGACTGTGTCCAGTGGCAGTAGAAAGTGTCCCAGTGTCAGTGGGAGTAGAAAGTGTCCCAGCGTCAGTGGGAGTAGAAAGTGTCCCAGTGTCAGTGGGAGTAGAAAGTGTCCCAGCGTCAGTAGGAGTAGAAAGTGTCCCAGCGTCTGTGGGAGTAGAAAGTGTCCCAGCGTCAGTGGGAGTAGAAAGTGTCCCAGAGTCAGTGGGAGTAGAAAGTGTCCCAGCGTCAGTGGGAGTAGAAAGTGTCCCAGTGTCAGTGGGAGTAGAAAGTGTCCCAGCGTCAGTGGGAGTAGAAAGTGTCCCAGTGTCAGTGGGAGTAGAAAGTGTCCCAGCGTCAGTGGGACACTGGGAGTAGAAAGTGTCCCAGTGTCAGTGGGAGTAGAAAGTGTCCCAGCGTCAGTGGGACACTGGGAGTAGAAAGTGTCCCAGTGTCAGTGGGAGTAGAAAGTGTCCCGGCATCAGTGGGAGTAGAAAGTGTCCCAGCGTCAGTGGGAGTAGAAAGTGTCCCAGCGTCAGTAGGAGTAGAAAGTGTCCCAGTGTCAGTGGGAGTAGAAAGTGTCCCAGCGTCAGTGGGAGTAGAAAGTGTCCCAGCGTCCGTGGGAGTAGAAAGTGTCCCGGCATCAGTGGGAGTAGAAAGTGTCCCAGCATCAGTGGGAGTAGAAAGTGTCCCAGTGTCAGTGGGAGTAGAAAGTGTCCCAGTGTCAGTGGGAGTAGAAAGTGTCCCAGCGTCAGTGGGAGTAGAAAGTGTCCCAGTGTCAGTGGGAGTAGACAATGTTTCAGGCTTTTAGAGAAAAAGTAATGGAATGAATCTGGTCTCCAGCCAAGATTCTCCAAGAAGGGGGAGCTGTCGGACTATTGCGGTACATAAAGTTTAGTAATGCTGTGTTTTAAACCAAGGAAGATACATGGATAAAATGTAACAATTTATTATAATGGTTCTTCACACATTAGAGGGTTTAAACAACTTTCATAAAATCGAGCAAATGTACAAAATTTCAACTAGTTTCGCTTAAAAAGCTTCATCAGGAAATATGTAATTTACATCTGCAGAAAAAAAGAACAAGGGAGGACATTTATAAGGGAAGAACATTCAAATTTGATTATTAACGTTTTTTTATCGACGCTGATAATCAGCGACGTAGGTAATTTACATGAATTGGAGAATGTATATATAGTTGTGTATATTGAGCTGGTTCTTACCCCATTGGGAAACTTCTGTGGGTACGAGGGCGCACCCCCCAAGGTGCCTCACGCGGCGACTGGGGAGGGTATATGGATCCGACAGGTAGGTTCAAAATGTCTAAGGATGATACAATAATCTATAACTACCAATGTAGACAATAGAGGATAAGAAGGGGGGTAGAGATATCACCTAGATATCTAGATATAGATTTATCTAGGTGATATCTCTACCCCCCTTCTTATCCTCTATTGTCTACATTGGTAGTTATAGATTATTGTATCATCCTTAGACATTTTGAACCTACCTGTCGGATCCATATACCCTCCCCAGTCGCCGCGTGAGGCACCTTGGGGGGTGCGCCCTCGTACCCACAGAGGTTTCCCAATGGGGTAAGAACCAGCTCAATATACACAACTATATATACCTTCTCCAATTCATGTAAATTACCTACGTCGCTGATTATCAGCGTCGATAAAAAAACGTTAATAATCAAATTTGAATGTTCTTCCCTTATAAATGTCCTCCCTTGTTCTTTTTTTCTGCAGATGTAAATTACATATTTCCTGATGAAGCTTTTTAAGCGAAACTAGTTGAAATTTTGTACATTTGCTCGATTTTATGAAAGTTGTTTAAACCCTCTAATGTGTGAAGAACCATTATAATAAATTGTTACATTTTATCCATGTATCTTCCTTGGTTTAAAACACAGCATTACTAAACTTTATGTACCGCAATAGTCCGACAGCTCCCCCTTCTTGGAGAATCTTGGCTGGAGACCAGATTCATTCCATTACTTTTTCTCTAAATTCCACACGGATGATGGTACAAATATACATGCAATCTCCTCGTTTACAATAGACAGTTAGGCCAACAAACTTCTTTTTAATGTTTCAGGCTTGGTGGTCAGTGGGAGTAAAAAAAATTAAATAAATGATATAGCGTCTGTGGTTAGTAGAGAGCAGAATAATCAAACAAGAAAACTCTCCGCTCCAGGTGAGACAGGAAGCCTGATGATCTAGTGCAGTGATGGCGAACTTTGGCACCCCAGATGTTTTGGAACTACATTTCCCATGATGCTCCACTACACTGCAGAGTGCATGAGCATCATGGTGTAGCGGCCATAACCCCTTGAGGGGCGGCCTTGACTTTTGTGCTTATTAGTTACCTCCTCTTGGCTTGTCGGTGAATGTCCAGGGGTTCCCAGGGTTAGTACCCAACAACTTTGGATGCTGACACATAAAAAGTCCTTTTGAAGGTTTTTATTCTGCAGTGGTAACATCCAACATAACACAGTCTCAGATAGGAATTGAGGGTGAAGAAACTCAGGCACCTTGAACTGCTGACATCCACTGAATGTCTCTAATCAACCCAGAGAGTAGCCACTCGCAGCTGGGCGCTTCAATGCCAGATAAACCTCTAGCCAGAGGTATAGCAGCCTTCAATGTGATCCAGAAACTTGCAAAAGTCTCTGACACAGAATAAACTTGCAACCGAGGGTGAATAGGAACCTTTCTCACAGTACCTGGAACTTTCCTCTCCTTGGCAGTACTGTGGAAGTGTGGATTCTTTAGTGTCCATACAACTCAGCTCCCAGGCTCTTACCGAGTAGCCAGCTTGTTGGCCCTCCTCCGAAGAGTCCTCCCCGGTAACTTATATGAGCTGTGGTGCCCCTCCAATTCTGAGAGTGCACCGGGACGCCTTGAATCCTCCTTCAGTTACTGGGCCTCGGGCTAACCGGCTCCGAGACTCAGGAACAGACGGATCCCCACCCCAGACCATGCGGATCTATGGGGCTAGTCAAACCCACCGTATTTGCGGGACGGCAAACGCCTCTAGGCCCGGGATCCATCGCGGGGCTACCCCGGTCCAGAACCAGGAAGCAGGACTGCGGCCGAACCCCGAACACGTGATTTCAGCACCTTAATTACCCTTCCCCAGACTACACAATGGGGCCAGATGCACCCACTGATTGGCTCCGGGGGAGACTGATACCTAAGACGTCCAACCAGGCCTGGTTCTTGACCTGTCATGGATACCTAACTGCACCCATGACCAGGCAGAACCCTAGTACAGCCCAGCCAAACTGATGCCAAAGTAAACCTGAACATTTAACCCTCAGAACCCCATTACTGTTCTGAGAAAAAAAAAAATTCCACTTAAAGCGCACACTTGTAAATGTGTGACCGCTAAAATGGGAAATGTAGTTCCAAAACATCAGAGGTGCCAAGGTTCACCATCACTGATCTAGCGGGTGCCCGCCCCGGCTCGCCTCCGCATTCAATCAAATTAATCATTAATGATTGAATTAATCTTTAACGAGTAAGTGCACCGGAAGTGTGTGAAACGTGTCTACCAGCTGTTCTTGTAAGCACTTGTGATGTTCCAATAAAGAATTTCTGATTGATTGCGGAGTGCAGCCATTTCTTTGAGTCAGAGGGAGGAACAATGCCCCATCATTGTTTTCAGTGTTAGGAATATTGCCCTATCATTTATATTTGTGGGAAAAATCATGCCTCATTGTTGATGTGAATGGAAAGAATGGTGCTCCATCGTTGGTGTCAGTGGATTGAAAAATTCCCCACTCTTGGTATCAATGGAAAGAATAGTGACTCAGTGGGAGGAACAGTGCCCCAAGGGCTGGATAAAGGTGAGCAAAGGGCTGCATCTGACCCATGGGCCACAGTTTGACACCACTGGTCTAAACCATTGAATGTCTTAAAATTAAGAACCTGAATCCAAACCCAATCCTTGGGTAGGGGATGGGAAAGAAGGTGCCAGGAGCTGGTACATGGTGATAAGCTAGAGGTGGCAATAGCTGGTAAAGGTGGAAGGCCAGCAGAAGTAGCAGGAGCTGGTAATGTTGATAGGCAAGCATAGTTCACAAGAGCTGGTAATGATGGCAGTCCAGTTGAGGTGGCAGGTGCTGGAGCTCATAATGTAGAAATCCAACACAGGTGGTATGGGCTGGTAATGGTGGCAGTTCACCAAAGGTGGAGGAGCTGGTAATAGTGACAGCAGCAAGTCAGGAGAGGTGGGAAGAACAGAGCTGACAGGAGGTGGTAATCATAGCAGACCAGTAAAGGTGGCAGAAGCTGGCAATAGTGGCAGGCCAGCAACTGTGGTATAAGTTTGTAATGGTGGCAGTCCAGCAAAGGTTGCAGAAGTTAGTAATGGTCACAGTCTAGCAGAGGTAACATGAGCTGGTAATAGTGCCAGTCTTGCAGTGGTGGCAGGAGATGGTATTGGTGGCAGTCCAGCAAAGGTTTCAGGAGCTGGTAATGGTATCAGTCCAGCAGAGGTGGCAGAAGCTGATAACATTGGCAGTCCAGGAGAGGTGGCAAGAACTGGTAATGGTGGCAGGCCTGTAAAGGTGGCAGGAGCTGGCAATGGTGGCAATCCAGCAAAGGTAGCAGGAGCTGTTACTAATGTTAGTCTTGCAATGGTGGCAGGAGGTGATTATGGTGTAAGGTGTAATTTTTGGGGTTGGATAACAAGGAAATATTCAGTTAGTATGATCATCTGCAGGGTTTTGTAATAATTACCAATCCAGGACTGGCACATTTTTACGCAAGTAAGCCATTCCACAGTGTTAGGCAACAGGCAAATTTGTCTCTCTAGAGGCCATGATACCTAACCAGGAACTGCTCCACCAAGTTCAGGACATGTGCATGCTCATCTGTAAATTTTCCCGGCCGAAGGTCACCTACCAGTTTGGTACCATTGTCACACACAACCCTCCATGGCATGGGGTTAGCTAGCTCTCAGCCTCCCCCTGAAAAGCTGCCAGAATGTCTGGCCCAGGGTGGCTATTGTACACCAGCCATACCAACTGCAAAACAGCATGGAAGTGTTTCCCTGCCCCTACAAAGGGGTTGCTTGGAGGAAGGACTGGTGATTCTGAGGGAAAAAATGGTAGCTGGGTATCTCTGACTCCACCAGTTGGGCATATGAGATGATCAGGGGACACATTTTTTTTCCGCTCAAACAGTGTTTCATTCATCTAGGGTTAGGGGTTGGGTTAGGATTGGGGTTGGGTTTAGGGTAGTGGTTGGGGTTGGGTTTAGGGTTAGGGTTGTGGTTGGGGTTAGGATTGGGATTGGGGTTGGGGTTGAGGTTAGGGTTAGGGTTGGGGTTGGGGTTGGGGTTAGGGTTAAGGTTTCCCCTTGAAGAACAAGGTTAGGACTCAGGGATTGGAATAGAGACCACCTGCAAAGGTCAGCAGGCGTGCCCCCAGAGGTCAAAGGTCAAGAGTCGTGGCTGACCAACCCCTACCAAAGTGTTCCGCCTACCCCAACTAAGTCGGGGAATGAACAAGTCTTTTCCTTCATGGAAGATATAATACTGCTTCTATGAACAGAGGAAGGGGGTAGACATAGTCAGCACTCTTATTGAGAACCTGCCACAGTTCCCCTGGTTCTATTAACCCCCTGCAGCACCTGAAGATTAACTCTGATGAGGTAGCGAGGGAGGACTACAGATTTCAACTAAAACGACAGCCATTAGCACAAGGGACAATAAGTAATGTCCCTTGTGCTGATATTTTTTTTTTTTCTTTAATATTTGACTAAACTTTTTTTCTTTCTTTTTTTTTTATATATATATATATATATATATATATATATATATAATATATATATATATATATATATTGCTTTTCAAATAAAAAATTGCATTTACAAATTCTCCTGTATAATGATATAATATAATAGAATCCTGTATAATAATAATTCTCCCTCTAAGCAAACTAAAGCTTGAAGAATCCATGAAAAAAAGAAAACTTCAGCATTAATTGGGGATTATCTGTGAGCTTTAGCTTGATTGATATAACTGCCTAATAAATTTTGCTCACAACTTTTTTTTTCCAAAGCTGTTTCTCAAGTACCATAATACGAGCTCGGTAGCTTCCTAGTTTTATGATCTTATTTGGACATGAAAGAGGTTGGAACAACAACAACAAGACATACTTTTCGGCCTAATCACTCAGCCACCCCCACCCACTGAAGTCATGGTACACCCCTCTCCGAGACATCCGCCAAACCCTAACCTTGAGAGACGAAAGGGCCCAAACCTGCCCCTGCCAAATCCGCATCTCCAGTGTTTTTGGAGCTCATTGACGAAGTTTGAAGTTGTTATTTATTGAATAGTTATGGGTTTATATAACTTGGAATTGTTTAGGGAGTATTATCCTCGCATATTATTTTTCCAACATTGTGCTTTAATTTTCTTTGTTTTCTTAGCGGGGTGTGGCATTTTGTTGGCCTTCTGTGCCTCTCTCAATCGACTTTCACATTTTCCTCTTTCCTGGCTAGTCAGACGCTGACCTTTTCCTTCGCTGTTAGTGTGGTCTGATGCTTTTCATGTATTTGGAGCGCTGGAAATGTCTCTGCCTCCTAGGCATACAAGGGAAGAATTTTCTTTTTGATTTATGAGATAAACTGGCAGAAGTCTTAGACAACACATACTAAAACCTTCTAAGTGAAAATCAGCGTGTCCGAGGCCGCTACTACAAGAATGGATGCTGGATTTTTTATTTTTTTTTGCAGGTCAAAAAGAAACTGGCTCCAGTTCTCTATACTGAGCAATGATCAAATAAATACAAATTTAATTACATATGAAGAAAATAGTTGAAAATCCTGTTCAATTTTTTTTTCAGATGACATAATAAATAAAAATATACTATTTTCCCTTGTAAGTTGATCTAAGCCTAATCACTAAAATATCATATAAGCTTTAAGATTTTAATGTATTTTTTTCAAATCTGCAAATGTATTTAAAATAATCGCTGGTGAGGGTTCTTTCTTGGTGGTATTGGGTGCCAGCATGATTAGCTTACGCCAGGGGTCTCAAACTGGTGGCCCTCCAGCTGTTGCGAAACTACAAGTCCCATGAGGCATTGCAAGGCTGACAGTTACAAGCATGACTCCCACAGGCGGAGGCATGATGGGACTCGTAGTTTTGCAACAGCTGGAGGGCCGCCAGTTTGAGACCCCTGGCTTATGCCATCCCATCATATAGTGGCTGATGTAAAAGAATAGGTGCATCTGCACGGGCTACTCCCTAGTATTACCATACAACACCTGTGGGAATGATGGACTATATATGATGGACTACATATCTATATAGTGGCTGATGTTTTAGAGGATGTGGGCTTCTAGGAGAAGTGTTACACATCAGGTTGTCCTGCCCTAAGTTGACTGCGCTTAGGTCTAGGACCAGAGGCATTGCTAGGTCTACAAAAGATCTGGGGCTAGAGCCCATAGCAGCGTAGTAAACAAAGTCATATGCTTGGGCGGGCATACACATGTATATACGGTAATATACGCGTGTGTGTATATATCCCCAGAGAGCCCCCCACTTACATCAGGGTCCCCAGAGAGCCCCCCTTACATCAGGGTCCCCAGAGAGCCCCCCACTTACATCAGGGTCCCCAGAGAGCCCCCCCTTACATCAGAGTCTCCAGAGAGCCTCCCCCTTGCATCAGGGTCCCCAGAGAGCCTCCCCCTTGCATCAGGGTCCCTAGAGAGCCCCCCCACTTACATTAGGGTCCCCAGAGAGTCTCCCCTAAAATCAGGGTCCCCAGAGATCCACCCCTTTGCATCAGGGTCCCCAGAGAGCCCCCCACTTACATTAGGGTCCCCAGAGAGCCCCCCACTTACATCAGGGTCCCCAGAGATCCTCCCTCTTGCATCAGGGTCCCCAGAGAGCCCCCCCTTACATCAGAGTCTCCAGAGAGCCTCCCCCTTGCATCAGGGTCCCCAGAGAGCCTCCCCCTTGCATCAGGGTCCCTAGAGAGCCCCCCCCCACTTACATTAGGGTCCCCAGAGAGTCTCCCCTAAAATCAGGGTCCCCAGAGATCCACCCCTTTGCATCAGGGTCCCCAGAGAGCCCCCCCACTTACATTAGGGTCCCCAGAGAGCCCCCCACTTACATCAGGGTCCCCAGAGAGTCTCCCCTAAAATCAGGGTCCCCAGAGATCCACCCCTTTGCATCAGGGTCCCCAGAGAGCCCCCCACTTACATTAGGGTCCCCAGAGAGCCCCCCACTTACATCAGGGTCCCCAGAGAGTCTCCCCTAAAATCAGGGTCCCCAGAGATCCACCCCTTTGCATCAGGGTCCCCAGAGAGCCCCCCACTTACATTAGGGTCCCCAGAGAGCCCCCCACTTACATCAGGGTCCCCAGAGATCCTCCCTCTTGCATCAGGGTCCCCAGAGAGCCTCCCCCTTGCATCAGGGTCCCCAGAGAGTCTCCCCTAAAATCAGGGTCCCCAGAGATCCGCCCCTTTGCATCAGGGTCCCCAGAGAGTCCCCCACTTACTTCAGGGTCCCCAGAGAGCCCCCCACTTACATCAGGGTCCCCAGAGATCCTCCCTCTTGCACCAGGGTCCCCAGAGAGCCTCCCCCTTGCATCAGGGTCCCCAGAGAGCCCCCCACTTACATCAGGGACCCCAGAGAGCCTCCCCTCCCCTTGGGGACCCCTGCAGAGACTTGGGGCTATGGGCCCCAGATCCGGGGCTATAGCCCCAAAAGACACCCTAGTGACGCCACTGTCTAGGACACAACTTGGCCTCCTCCTCCTTGGCCTTTTAAAAGTTCAACAGAAATTTGCAAAGGCCCGTACACACGTTCGGACTTTTTGCCAACCAACATGCAAATTAGGTGGTTTGGACCAACATCCGACCGTGTGTACGCTCCATCGGACCAACTTTTTCCAGGTTGCATCGGACTTTTGTTGGCTGTGCGAACGGACCAACTTTCTGCCAACAAAAGTCCGAAGGACCAAAGTCCGAACGTGTGTACACAAAACCAACTGACTTTTGTCCAAAGTGCAAACACGCATGCTCGGGAGGAAGGACCAGCATGAAGAGGTCGGTCTTGTAAACCTAGCGTTCGTTAACTAGATAGCACATTCGTGATGTGTGAAATTCCGAATTTGCTAAATGCAGTGCACATTCTTTGTATTTTTAATGTTTTTAGATTGCATCGTATTTGTTGGTGATACCTACAAAGAACGAACATACATATTTTACATAGGATTTGTGTTCTAATGATTATCAATAACAAACGTTAAACATATTTTGAACATATTATTTATTGTTAATTCACAACATCAAAAAAATTAAGTAAATTAATATAGACATATTTTCTGTCCACCAAATTTGAAATAAAAAATTAAAAATATAAACAGAAAATAGTACACCCAAAACCAACAAACAAATATAGCCTATTAAATTATACTTGAAACCACAAAAAATATGCAAAATTAGTAGCCCCTAAACTCCCCAGACCACTGGCCTTGTTGGGCATCCTGCGGCTGATTTTGCCACTGACCACCATGCTGCTGAGGTGGCTGTGCTTGCTGAGGTGGGTAGGGTTGCTGAGGTGGGTAGGGTTGCTGAGGTGGGTAGGGTTGCTGAGGTGGGTAGGGTTGCTGAGGTGGGTAGGGTTGCTGAGGTGGGTAGGGTTGCTGTGGAGGAGGTAAAGTTGGGTGTTCCAAATCGCAGACGTGCGAGTTTGAGGTGAGCTCTCGTTTCCTGGCCTTGCTGAATAGCTGTATGATGATCCCTTCACATAGCTCCCTTTGGTCTGGGTCGATTTCTCTCAGCTTATTGGCTGTAAAACAGCCAAACCCTTCAGCACTATCGGGTGTAGCCCTGATGTAGCCCTAGCCAGGAAGTCAGCTGTGGCCTCATCCAGGTGTTGGCTCTTCCTGGCTCTTTTCTTGGGAGGGCGCAGGAGAGGGATTCTGCACACTGTGCTTGGTTGGCTGCTGGGCCCAGCCTCGTCTTGGCTCAGAAGTTCCTCCTTTGTGAAAAAACAACATGATTTTAATTTGTGGTCATCAATCACAAACCTTTCATCTCTTTACTTTTCTAATTTTGAATGTGTCCAATTATTAAAGACTATCAATTTGACTCCATCATTTCTCATTCGTGTTGCAAAACTTTATGGCCACTACTTGTCCATTGATATGTAACTTTTTTTGGAAACACAACTAATTATTAGGCATACTAGCATCTAATTAGCAACATATCTAAGATATATATATATAGATAGATAGATAGATAGAGAGAGAGAGAGAGATGGCAAGATTTTAAACAATGCTATACCTGGGTCAAGCTGAGCTCCTCCTCTTCTTCATCCTGTGTAAGCTCCTGCTCAGTATCGCTGACGTCAGCTGATGCTGATGGTAAAGTTGATAGTGATTTTCTTGGGACCGTTTGGTCTTTTAAAAAAGCAAGGCTGTTGAAGTACCATAACTTTGGAACATACACCTCTTCTGTTCCTGCTCCAGAACGCTTGGATTCCTCAATTCTCTTGAGTTCCCTTTTGTGGACACTTCTGAGGGCACCAATTTTGTTTTTGACCATAGTGTCGGTTGCTCGGGGGTATACGGTTTTCGCCAACTCCACAAGTTGTAGCCATGCTGCCATCCTTTTATTTTTGTCAGAGTAGTCTTTATTTTTTACTTGCCAGAGACAGGTGAGCTCCCTATACTTCTCAATAAATTGAGCAATAAATTCTGGTGAATTCAATTTTGATTTCATCGTTTGGATTGCTGCAAAACAGTAAAAAACAAACCATAATGGGTGGCGTATAGTTCAGAAGCTGCTCACAATATGGGCATTTATTTAAGCCAGGGGTGCCCAACCTTTTAAAGAGCGAGGACCATCGAAGCAACTTGGTAACTGGTCATGGGCCAAAATAATTGTAATGGACAGATGACAGGTTTGGATCTACCCCACATATGGCGAATGGATATGGACACAGCCCATGCTACTCTATGGGCCCTCCAATTCAATCTGTCAGGAGGGGACGTTTCCCCTTATTTTTTTGGCGTATCTGATTGAAGGTAAGCAGGGGTAAAGGGACATAGAGGGTGCATGGAGGGTCCGATTGGGTCCTAAGGCTGCTTTCACTATGATGTGCCACGTGCACCTGTGACTTACCTGCAGATTATCTGTACTTTATAGTGCAGCAAAGCCACATGTAATTACTAGACTTGTTCCAAAAAATAAAAAAAAGTTTGTGTACACTGTTATCTTCAAAATAGCTAATTTCGGTAGGTTGTATTCGTTAATTAAAGTTACTACGTTTTTAAAAAACTAGTTAGTAATAGTATACAATATTCGTTAGACAGAATCTCAAATCCTATCGAATTCATTTGTTATAAACGATAGAATTTATTTGGTATATTTGGAAATGCCTTCCTTTTAGTTAGACATTCTGATGCATTCGTTTGTCGGCAAGCTGCCAAATTCGTCCGAACTTCCATTCGTTCCGAAACGAATTGTACAAGCCTAGTATTAACCAAACTCTATACAGCTCAGTGCAGGTAACCTGCAGGTGTGTGTTTCAAGGTGGGTGTTTGCGCATGTTTACTATATTTAACAACAGTCAGAGTACTAAATTACATCTTCAAAGCAAAAGACAATCATTTGAAAGTACCAGCGGTAAAGAGAAATTAATAAAATGTACCTTTCGTCCGTGTCTACCTTCGTACTGCGTCGGCTGGCGTCGTTTAGCGTCGGCTTGCGTTCGTCTCCCGCCAGAACGGTACATTGCACCACACGTTCGTGCTTTATACACGGCGTATGCGTGACCCTCTGCCCTCCAAGCGTCATGACGTCAAGCCTTGACCATACACATTCAGCAAAGCATCGTTATTACTAATTAACATTAGTGTCCCATCGACGTTATTTTTTTGCTTTCTTCATGTCCCGAATATATTCATTCATAAATATTTAGCTTCTTTCATTTACATGCAAAGACTTCGTAAAAAGAGAAAAGACTCCGTAAAAAGAGAATTTCAGTGCGTCAACATTTATATCGTGTATGTAGTGTATTCCTTCGTATCTTCCGTTCGTAAATTTCTATAGGCCGCGCGTTAAGCATGGATATACCATTACGCGTGCGCCAACCACCGCTTGCGTCGCCCGCCCCCGACGTTCCTTTTCTCGGCTATTCCCCGCCCCTTATCCCCTCGTTGCGTAGTCGGAGAAAATATGGCGGAAGAACAACGTGCGAGGAGGAGGTTTAAGGCCACAAACATGGCCTTTGAGGAAATGGTGGAGATGGTGCACATTCTCGTCAAGGACGACTATGATGGCAAGCATGGGCCATACCTGCACCCCAACATGGTGAAGGACAGAATCCTCACCAAAGTAGTGAGAAGGCTGGAGGAGAAGTTCGGGGTCCATCGGTCCAAAGACCAGCTTCGCAAACGATGGTCGGACATCAAAACCAGGGAGCCGGACCAGTTTATGAAAATTAAAAAGGCGCTGAAAAATAGTAAGTACCTGGCGTACATAAGTCTATTGCCGTTCGTATGTGTGTGTCATCGTTCGTACGGTGGCTGTTTTGTAAATGCGTGGCTGTTTTAGAAAATGCGATGTTTTGATATTTAATACGTGATTGTTGATGAATATGTGCACTGAGTATATTTTTGATTTAATTCCATGTTATTTTTTTCAGCTTTGCATTTTTTGTGTATATTTAGTAATGTTATTTCGGGATGTTCCGAATGTCAACTGTTGAGAGTTGAGAATGGACGTATTTACGAAAAGAAACATTCGTAAATACGTCCATTCTCAACTCTCAACAGTTGATAATTCTGAACATCCAGAACCAACGATACTTGGAAACTGTCGTTATTTGTGAATGTTCCGAATGTCAACTGTTGAGAGTTGAGAATGGACGTATTTACGAAAAGAAACATTCGTAAATACGTCCATTCTCAACTCTCAACAGTTGATAATTCTGAACATCCAGAACCAACGATACTTGGAAACTGTCGTTATTTGTGAATGTTCCGAATGTCAACTGTTGAGAGTTGAGAATGGACGTATTTACGAAAAGAAACATTCGTAAATACGTCCATTCTCAACTCTCAACAGTTGATAATTCTGAACATCCAGAACCAACGATACTTGGAAACTGTCGTTATTTGTGAATGTTCCGAATGTCAACTGTTGAGAGTTGAGAATGGACGTATTTACGAAAAGAAACATTCGTAAATACGTCCATTCTCAACTCTCAACAGTTGATAATTCTGAACATCCAGAACCAACGATACTTGGAAACTGTCGTTATTTGTGAATGTTCCGAATGTCAACTGTTGAGAGTTGAGAATGGACGTATTTACGAAAAGAAACATTCGTAAATACGTCCATTCTCAACTCTCAACAGTTGATAATTCTGAACATCCAGAACCAACGATACTTGGAAACTGTCGTTATTTGTGAATGTTCCGAATGTCAACTGTTGAGAGTTGTGAATGGACGTATTTACGAATGTTTCTTTTCGTAAATACGTCCATTCTCAACTCTCAACAGTTGACATTCGGAACATTCACAAATAACGACAGTTTCCAAGTATCGTTGGTTCTGGATGTTCAGAATTATCAACTGTTGAGAGTTGTGAATTGACGTATTTACGAATGTTTCTTTTCGTAAATACGTCCATTCTCAACTCTCAACATTTCATAATTCCGAACCAACGATACTTGTAAACTGTCGTTATTTCTGGATGTTCCGAATGTCAAATGTTGAGAGTTCAGAATGGGAATGTTTCTTTTCGTAAATACGACCATTCTTCAGAATGGTCAAAATATAGTAAATTGGAATGTAAGGAGAGGGCATTCAACAGCTTTTTACACAGCTGGATTCAGGAGCACTAGTGTGCGACATCAGAGAATTTTGGTCAAGAAAGGTTAATTCTTTATGTTTTATTAAAAGGGAAATTTCATCATGTCTTGAACTTAGATCTCTTGATATAAACAGACAATTGTACACCACCGCAAAGCAATGTTTACCGTCTGTGTGCTAAAAGTATACCTTTTGTTTGATTCTCATAGGGAAGCAAAGACTCAGGCACCCAAATCGCAGGGACGCCCCAGCTCAGCCAGACCCCCACCCTCACCGGGGCCACCACCCTCACCGGGCCAAACATCGGCGCCAGGACACCCATCCTCGCCAGGACCCCCACCCTCGCCAGGACCCCCACCCTCGCCAGGACCCCCACCCTCGCCAGGACCCCCACCCTCGCCAGGACCCTCGCCAGGACACCCATCCTCGCCAGGACCCCCACCCTCGCCAGGACCCCCACCCTCGCCAGGACCCCCACCCTCGCCAGGACCCCCACCCTCGCCAGGACCCCCATCCTCGCCAGGACCCCCACCCTCGCCAGGACCCCCATCCTCGCCAGGACACCCAGCCTCGCCAGGACACCCACCCTCACCGGCCTGTTTGGGGAATTAGTCCCAGCGATGTGGAGGATGTTGTTGAAGAGGAGGTGGAGGAAGTGACAGAGATGTCACCAGGTGAGTGTCTGACACCACTGTTTCACCACTGTTGCACATAATCTATGTCTGGCCACACCTTTATTAATACATTTTTTTTCTTACTTTTTTTAGATGATGTGCTGGTTTTGGAGCAACCGTTCACACAGGACAGTGCGCAGAGGCTCATCGGGCAAATAATGGGGTGGAACGGGGAAATAGATGCCATGCGCAATCGACTGAACATCATGCAGCAGCAAATGAAAGATATGATTTATATTTTGGCCAGAATAAATTAAATTAAAAATATTAAAGTTTACAATCATATCTAGTTCCTCATTTGCTGCTGCATGATGTTGACTCGATTGCGCATCATCATCCTTGCTAAGTTTATTTGTTTTTATTGTTTTTATATTTTTAAAAAAATTGATTATAAAAAAAAAAAAAAAATATTTTTTATGTTCCAAAAAAAATAATAAAAAAAAAAAAAAAATATATTTTTAATTTAAAAAAAAATAAAAAAAAAAAAAAAAAATATATTTTTCATGTAAAAAAAAATAATCAAAAAATAACAAAAAAAATATATTTTTCATGTAAAAAAAAATAATCAAAAAATAACAAAAAAATATATTTTTCATGTAAAAAAAAAAAATCAAAAAATAAAAAAAAAATATATTTTTCATGTTAAAAAAAAATAATCAAAAAATAAAAAAAAAATATATTTTTCATGTTAAAAAAAAATTTTAACAAAAAAATATATTTTTGTTAAAAAAAAATAATCTAAAAAAAACAAAAAAATATATTTTTCATGTTAAAAAAAAATAATCAAAAAAACAAAAAAATATATTTTTCATGTTAAAAAAAAAAAATCAAAAAAAAAACAAAAAAATATATTTTTCATGTCAAAAAAAAAAAAAATAATTTTTCAAAAAAAAAAAAAAAAAATATTTTTCATGTTGAAAAAAAATAATCAAAAAATAACCAAAAAAAAAAAAAAAAAAAAAAGGCACATGTGAATGTGCACAGAATAAAAAAAGTTGAAAAAAAACCAATGTGTGCCTTCTTATTTCAATGCTCAAAATCAGTATATTTGTTACGTGGTTGTAGTTGCATTGACCATGTACTCAAAAATGTGTGTAGGTGAAATACAGCACAATCTACAAGTTAGCTGGAATTGAGATGGATACCTCATGTTGCACATCAGGTTGGTTCAAACTAGTGGCAAAAAGGACAAAGATCATGGCTAGTTGCAAACATATAAGAAACAGACAACAGTCATTCAAATTAAAGAATATTTTATTTTTTTCTTACAATTGGAACTAATTCTCCAAAACATTTTGCTGCCAAGGCACTGCCCCTCGACCAATAAAATAGTCGGCGTATTGTTGGCGGACAACACGCCCATTCTGTACGCCAAAACCAGCATGTGCACTTTCAAGTGCTGGCATCAAGGACTCTTCAGCTGGTTCACCCGTTGCCCCTAAGCCAATGTAGGTGGAAGCATTCCGCCGTAGAAAGTTGTGCAGGATGCAGCAGCATAATACCACATGATTTAATTTATATTCAGCCAAATTTATGGCTGTTAAAAAGATCCGGAATCGGCTGGACATGATGCCAAAGGCATTTTCGACTACCCTTCGGGCACGAGAGAGCCTGTAATTAAAAATCCGTTGCTCTGGGGTCAGATTCCGCATTGGGAAGGGCTTTAGAATATGTGGCCCCAAAGAAAAAGCATCATCTGCGACAAAAACAAAATTGAGGCCCTCCACATTGTCCTCAGCACGTGGCAAATTTAAAGTTCCTCTCTGCAGCCGGTCATAAAATTCAGTGTTCATCATAACTCCTCCATCTGAGTGACGACCATTAATGCCAACGTCGACATATAAAAACTCATATTTGGCTGACACCACAGCAAGGAGGACAATGCTCGAAAAACCTTTATAATTAAAAAAATAGGATCCAGAATTTGGTGGTGGCACTATCCTCACATGTTTGCCATCTATGGCACCTCCACAGTTGGGGAAATCCCATAAATGGGCAAACTGCGCAGCAACATCCTGCCATTCCTGGCTGTTTTTCGGAAACTGTGGAGTCAAACAAATAAAGCAAAAATTAATACCGGAGTACATTAAATTGCAAACATATTTGACACAAACATTGTGGGCCAAAATAATATTCTAACATGTAAAAGTGCATTTCAAGAACAAAATAAAAAGGTACAATTATATGGTCCCTCACCCCCTCTGGTGGCACATTAAAAAAAGCTTATGAAGGGGGAGTTGAATGAGTATCTGTTTTGGACAAGTAAACCTCAACACTTCCAGGAGAACTAAAGGCATTAAAATTTAAGTTTAATTTGGGTAAGCCATCCATCTTGACAAGATTATCAGGCCAGTGGACAGCAGTGGCGGTGCGTGCATAGAGGGCGCAGGAGCGCCGCCCCCCCTCTCCTGCACCGCTCTATCACCAATAGATAGATTAATGCATTGCATGAATCTAGCTATTGTCACCGCTGCCGCCCCCCTATTCAGGTGTCCGGCCCCTTGTCGGGCGCCGGGCATGTGAATTACAGCGGGGGGGGGGGGTGTTTCTGGAAGCGCCCTTTTAGAGCTGTAAAGCTCAAATAGGGGACCTTATTAGAGCGGTGTGCTCTAATAGGCTTCCAGAAGTGTAAACAGCGGGCGCAATGCTTGGCGTTCGCTGCTTACACAGTATTGTGTTAGCGAAGCGAATACATCGCTTCCCTAACACAGACCCGCCTCTCAGCCAATCAGGTTGCCGGTCTGTGTTACCGGTCCCCTGATTGGCTGAAGTCACAAGCACTGTGAAGACAGGAGCACGGGAGAAGATGAGGAGACACCGCTCGCCACCTGACAAGGTAAGTGCCATTGGCAGCATTTAATGGGCACAGTGACAGCGTTAGATGGGCATAGTGGCAGTGTTAGATGGGCACAGTGGCAGCGTTTGATGGCACAGTGAGGCTGTTTGTTTTGCGCCCCCCCAAAAAATTGGAGCACCAGCTGCCACTGGTGGACAGGTAAGAAGTGGAATAAAACAAAAATATGAATGCACATTGACAAAATCTATACACATTTTGACATACATCGTACTAAATAATAAAAAGGATAATTAATTATGAGTATTTGTTAAGATGAACTTAAAAAGCAAGGAAGTTGGCACAGCACAGGGATGTTGGGAGCTATTCATAATGAGAAAAAAAACATGATGAAAGTCTAATTTGTCGATTTTAAAGCTAATCAGGCAGGCCATTACACTACATTTAGGCCACAATCTTAAGTCAAAAAATAAGGTACACAGTATATGTGTTTTGCCAAATCTGCAGATGGAGGAGTTGTGTTGGTTGACTCTGCATTTTCTAATATTTTATTACATTTTCTTTCAATTTTTTTGCAGGTGGGGGGGGCGCGGGGCCGGGGGGGGGAGTGTTTCAAACTAAATAAGAGACTCTTTTTAAGGGCAGGAAGAATATTGGGACACATTTTAGGCGGTGTTTAGGGTAACGAAGGAAGCATAATAAATACAGTGTTAAGTACTAGACTACGTGTGGATGGGCCCAGTGTAGCATGCTGTGGAGGTTAGGGGAGGAAAATATGCATGTAGGCCACGAAAAAGGTTAAGGCATGCATGAGGACAAAGAGGACATTCAATCACACCATATTCCTAAAATGTGGAGGATGGAATGGCCAAAAACTATAAAATGCATTACTAAACATGACAGTGATATTAAAGCAAAAATACTTACACGAATATAGTCCTTCTGCAATACTTGAATGATAGCACAACATGTGTCAGGGATAATGACTCCCAGAGCCTGGGGAGAGATACCTGTTGTGAATTTTATATCCTGGAGACTCCTCCCTGTTGCCAAATACCGCAAAGTGGCTATGAGCCTTTGCTCGGCTGGTATTGCAGCCCGCATGCATGTGTCCTGCTTGGAAATATAGGGGGACAGCAAGGACAATAACTGCTGAAAGCAGGAGTCCGTCATTCTCAGATAATTCCGGAAATCATCCGGATTGTTCTCCTGTAGCTCACGCAGTAATGGCATAAGGCTGAATTGGTCACGATTAAGTAGCCAAGTTTTGGTCCAAACACTTCTTAACCCAGTATTGCGCCTATTTCTCGACTGGGCTCGAGTCACAGCAATGACTCCAAGCCCATAAACAGCACGCTCTCTCCTAGGATCGCGCAACATGGCTGGCCAAAACGGTCGGAAAGTAACACGGACCGAAAATCGCGAATCACCACTGACCAAACGTCTGCTAGCTCGAAGTTAGCAGACGGAGCCCGAAGGGTGACGCGAGAGAATTGAACGACCTCTTTTGAAGCGTCGTCAGTACGTTGAAACGTCATTACGTTCGTGTTGGTTGTCTCAAAAGTCCGACCGTGTGTATGCAGTACCAACTTGAGGGCCAACGCCCTTTGGACAAAAGTCCAAGGGAAAGTTGGTCCACGGTCCGACCGTGTGTATGGGGCTTTAAATATCTACTGTATTCTTTTGCAGCCTTGAATCCATCTAGCCTGAATTTCTTGAAGCCCACATATTAGGTCTCAGTCCAAAGTCCAACAGGAACTGCATGTGTGTATATGTATATGGCCCTGGCACATTGATCTCCCTTCCAGCACAGTGAAAGCGACGTGCATAAGCACTTTTACTATAGCAAAGTCGGTACAAGGAAGATCTTTCCCATCTCCCTACACAGAGTGATAATGCAAACTAGGTGATTAGGGTGTGCCCCGGAACCTCCGGCACACCCTGTGTACATCCCTATGCCGCAAATGTAAACAAGCCCTTACTGTCCTGAGCAGTGGCGGCTGGTGGTTTTTTGTTTTGGGGGGGCGGCAAAAAAACGAACCCCCCCGGCAAATCAAACACCTCCCCATCCCCCCCGCGCTGTCTGCCAGTCAGTCTGCCGGCAATAACCCCATATAGGCAGCGGGCATCCAAGAAGTGGCAGGGATCGGGCATCCGTGGAGCTGTTGCAACACAACTGGGTAGGCTGAGGCTCCAGATGCAATGATCTGTGTCCCGAGCCTACCCTATTTCGAATCCTAATAGAGCCTCTGGCTCTAATCAGGTGCTTAAAAAAAAAAACCTGCCGCTGTAATTCATTTCATATGCCCCACGTCCTGAAAGGATCCGGGCGCATGGGTAGGGAGGGCGGGGGGCATGTATAGCGGTGGGGCATGGCCCGAGCGCCAACAATGGAAGGGCTGCCCCTGCTCCTGAGCCCCCTGTAAGGCTGCTTTCATACTGATCTGGGGGTGCAGTGCCCCTGGAGCTTTCCTGTGGGTTATCTGCACTTTGTCATAATCTTCTATTAGCTCTTGGTGCACTTTCTGCATTCAGGCATTTTGGTGCACTTTCAGAAAGCGGATCAAACCCACAGAATATAATAGAAGTTTATGGCTCAGTGCAGCTAACCTGCAGGAAAGCCGCAGATGCACTGCACTGCACCCGCAGATCAGTGTGAAAGCAACCTTACAAGGGGCACAGGACCCAAAAGGGCAGTCTATGTGTGGTTTAATACACTGACCTTCTTTTTTTTTCAGCTTCTGCACTTGATATCACTCTGACTGGAACAGGAGCCGGCGCTACAGAGAAAGCATCGGCTTATGTGGCTCCTGCTCTCTTTGCTGCCACCTGCTCCCTCCACTGCTGGAGCCAGCTCGATGCACTCTGATCCTCTGGGATGGTGGGTCGGCAAGCCTATATCGAGATCAACGGGTTGATGCCCCTTGGCATGCACTTCCCTGTTTTGAGGTTGAGTCCACATTTGAGGGCTCTGAGGGCCTTCCGTAAGAGGAAGTCCCACAGCCAGCTCCTCAGAAAGGCACTCTTATGCCGCGTATACACGATAGGATATTCCGACAACAAAATCCATGGGATTTTTTCCGACGGATGTTGGCTCAAACTTGTTTTGCATACACACGGTCGCACAAAGTTGGTTGGAAATTCCAAACGTCAAGAACGCGGTGACGTACAACACGTACGACGAGCCGAAAAAATTAAGTTCAATAGCCAGTGTGGCTCTTCTGCTTGATTCCGAGCATGCGTGGCACTTTGTGCGTCGGAATTGTCTACACACGATCGGAATTTCCGAGAACGAATTTTGTTGTCGGAAAATTTGAGAACCAGATCTCAAATTTAGTGTGACGGAAATTCCAAAGGAAAATGTCCGATGGAGCCTACACGGTCGGAATTTCCGACAACAAGCTCCTATCAAACATTTTCCATCGGAAAATCCTACCGTGTGTACGGGGCATAGGAGTGTATGTGCAGAGTGCACTCAAGAACACTTTTTGTTTAACTAATGTTGTTTTTTCACTGTTTTTCATTTCATTAAATTTTTCACTGTTTACTCCACTTGAAATTTGGTTAGCCTTGTCGCAGTATAGTCAATTGCCATATTATAGGCCAGTGTTTACCCTATTTAGTTCATAACCTTGTTCAGTTGCCTGTCCAATGGTTTATGCATTGTGTTTGACTTGCCTTACAACAATAAACCTACTTTATTTAATATCCAGTAGTTTGTGGTCTCTTTCCCGGATACTTATATAGTGTGGTAACAAACTAACACTTATGCCACGTACACACGATCGGAATTCTCGTCGGAAAAAGCTCTGACGGTTTTCCCGATAGAATTCCGATGGAATTCCACCCAAACTGTCTTGCCTACACACGGTCACACCAAATTCCGACAGTCAAGAACGCGGTGACATACAACACTACAACGAGCCTAGTTTAATGCTTCCGAGCATGCGTCAAATTGTTTCTGAGCATGCGTAGGAATTTTGTGCATTGGTATTTCTACAGACAATCGGAATTCCGATAGAAACCTTTTCCGTCGGAAAAATTGAGAACATGCTCTCAATTCTATGCTGTCGGAAATTCGGCCAGCAAAATTCCGATGGAGCCTACACATGGTCGCATTTTCCGATGAAAAGCTCTCATCGGTCTTTTTCTGGCCAGAATTCCAATCGTGTGTACGCGGCATCAGGCTGCATTCACACCTGAGAGTTTTCAGCTCATAAAACGCTAGACATATGCATTAGTTTTCGCCCGAATGCAACTTCATCCAAATTTCGGGTATTTTCTTTATCGTTTTAACAAACGATTATGAACACGCAGAATCCGAAAACCGAAAGATCCGACATAAACAAATGCTTTATTTTCGTTTTCGTTGCAACAGTTCGATATAGATAGGAGATTCGGCATGACGCTGACAATATCGATCTGTGTCTATCAAACCTGTGGTCGAATGTGCCTAACCTTAGCTCTATTAGTTCAAGATTATTCTACATAGAGAGAAAAGATTCGACATAGAGAGAAAAGATTCGTCATAGAGAGAAAAGATTCGACATAGAGAGAAAAGATTCGACATAGAGAGAAAAGATTCGACATAGAGAGAAAAGATTCGACATAGAGAGAAAAGATTCTACATAGAGAGAAAAGATTCGACATAGAGAGAAAAGATTCTACATAGAGAGAAAAGATTCGACATAGAGAGAAAAGATTCGACATAGAGAGAAAAGATTCAACAAGATTCGAAAAATTTGAATTAATAAATATAATTATTACTAGTGTCATACAACATTAGAATTCTACTATAGAGATTTAGCGGGGAAGAAGGAAAAGATGGAACACTGGATAAGTGGGAGTGCTGGCGGGAGTTTAAAAAGATGTAGAGATATGTTAAATATTAACCTAAAAAGAGTAGGATACTAAAGAAGAAAATATATAGAAGGTAAAGTGACGAGAGGTGGGAGGGAAGGGGGATGAGGGAAAAATGTACTGTTTGAAAATTGTGTTGTAAATGCTACTTTTTTTAAATGTGAAACCTGTAAACAGGAGAAATTAATAAATAAATAATAAAAAAAAAGAATTCTACTATAGCTTGTAAGCGGAACATTCCACCGGAAATGTACAATTGCGGGTCGTACAGTTTAGCTGCTCCGTCTAATCTTCTTAGAACATTCGACAGACACCATAAGCCTTCAATGACAGATTTGACCTTAATAATTTTGGATTTTCGGACGAATGCATTTTTTAGCGAAACTAAATAAATAAAAACTAATTTTGGGAGTAACTAAATAAATAAATGTATATTCGGACGAAAACGAAATTCCGAAAGGAAATATTTCAGTGTGCACATGTCTATAAAACGCTTGTAAAATGCCTAAAAAAACACCCAACAAGCAAAATCCCATTCATTTCAATGGCACCTGTTCACATCTGAGCGATTTGTCACCTGAAGAAAAATGACTGGAAAAACGCCATATGCTCAAAAAAGAACACGAGCTTCTTTGGGGCAGATTGCAGGCATTTTTCTGCTTTTTACATTGGTGACCTGTACAAAATTGCGGCAAAATCGCGGTAAAAATGCATCCTTCAGTCTAAATCCAGGTGTGTCAATGGGGACCGAGCAGTACAAGGAGTCGTGTCAGAACCCATCATATCAAGTGGCTCCTGCGGGGGTAAGCACCATACACATACTGTTGAACAGTTTTAAAATTAGAAAAGGCCAACTCTCGATCCAAAAAACTCAGCTTCTAACTGGGAGTTCCTCTCCTGGATTGATGCTAAAATAACCTGTCGTTTGGCCAAACCAGCCACAGCTTATACAGAGCGACTCACTCATCGTTTGCCTTGCCATCTGCCAATGACTCACTGTCTAATCCATATTTTCCTTCTATCTTGTCGAAGGACCTTCGGTGACGCGCAAACTGATCAAACCAAGTTGTAGCCAAATCTCTGGGAATGCAATGGAAACTACATATTCCCTATCATCCCCAGAGTGCAGGAGTAGTAGAGAGAATGAACAGGAACATCAAAGACAAATTAAAAAAGGCTACAGGAGGTACTCTAAAAGGTTGGTTGGAACACTTACCTTCTGTCCTTGCCATCTGCCAATGACTCACTGTCTAATCCATATTTTCCTTCTATCTTGTCGAAGGACCTTCGGTGACGCGCAAACTGATCAAATTCACCTCTGGCATCTCAACGTCTTCTCCTTTTGGGTTGTTTCTTTTAAATATTTAGACTGCCTCGTGGTTACCAAGAACAGATGCCCAACCGGGCCTCAATACAATCGGCATGAACGTCACAATATTAAGAATTTTATTGTTGAATGTTTTCACAGGAGGACAGCATGTACCTTCAGCTGATAAAGCAATGCTGTACAAGAGATTAACATCATCTTGACAATGTGACAGAAATGGGTTGAGCAATCAGTATCACCAAACACCGTCACTTCACACCTCATAGAATCTGCTTTCTTTGTGTTCCTCGTGTTCTCCAAATGCCACAAATCTCTATAAACTGAAAGCCGATGAACCTTAAATCATAAAAATAGCTCGTCTCACAGTATAGAATGAAGGCGGTTGCATGACTGCTGTTTTTTTGGCGCCCTTGTGAAATATGCGCAGCCAAACCTGTGCCGATAAATCCTGTCCAAAGCTTTCTGTAAATGTAACTTTCTGCCAAAAAGATTTCACAGCAGAATGAACCTACGCAGGTGACGGCATGGGCGGCTAAAGTAAACTCCTCAAACAGATGGAGCACATGTTCTCCCAAAGAGCCTAGATGGAACATCTCCTTAACCATCTCATTCCAGATGTAGAGAGGCATTGATAATAGAATTGCTTGGCCATCGCAATGAGGTTTGTTTAAATTACTTGTATAGTAAAAAGTACAATTCTGCCTTTTTTAAAACATCATAACTTCCAAAACAATTCCAAAAAAACTTATACCGCGTACACACGGTCGAAATTTCCGATGGAAACAGTCCGATGGGAGCGTTTCATCTGATTTTCCAACCGTGTGTATGCCCAACGGTCTTTTTCTGTCGGACTTTGGATTGAGAGCCTGTTCTTAATTTTTCAGACGGAAATCCTTTCTATCGGATTTTTCGATCGTGTGTAGGCAATTCCGACACGCAAAATTCCGACGCATGCTCGGAAGCATTAAACTTCCATTTTATAGTGGAGTCGAACGTGTTGTATGCCGTGGTGTTATTGACCGTCGGAATTTGGTGTGACCGTGTGTAGGCAAGACAGTTTGAGCGAAATTCCGGAGGAATTCCGGCGGGAAAACCATCAGAGCTTTTTCCGACGAAAATTCCGACCGTGTGTACGCGGCAAAAGAGTTTTCATTATGGATAGTAGGAAAGCCTAGAAAAGCATTCCTCTATACCCCTGTGGGCAATTGTGCATCCTGGTCTATAGCCCACATACATCTTAAATATTGAGCCGTTTATTCAACTGTCCATCCAGAGCCTCTGGTTTATAGACCAGATACATCCTAAATATTAAGCCATTTATCCAACTGCATACAGAGAGTTGCTGGTTTATAGACCAAATACATCTTAAATATTGAAGTATTTATCCAGAGATGCTGGTTTATAGACCAGATACATCCTAAATGTAGAACCATGTATCCAACTGCCCATCAAGAGCATCTGGTTTAAAGACTGGATACATCCTAAATATAGAGCCATTTACCCAACTGTCCATCCAGAGCCTCTGGTTTATAGACCAGAAACATCCTAAATACTGAAGTATTTATCCAGAGCCGCTGGTTTATAGACCAGATACATCATAATTTTAGAGCTATTTATCAAACTATTCATCCAGCACCTCTGATCTATAGACCAGACAAATTCTAAATATAGAGCCATTTATCCAACTGTCAATCAAGAGGCTCTGGTTTATAGACCAGATACATCCAAAATATAGAGCCATTTATCCAAATGTCGATCAAGAACCTCTGGTTTATAGACTAGATACATCCAAAACATACAACCATTTATCCAACTGTCCATCAAGAGCCTCTGGTTTTTAGACCAGATACATTCAAAATATAGAGACATTTATCCAACTGCCCATCAAGAGCCTCTGGTTTAAAGACTGGATACATCCTAAATATAGCGACATTTATCCAACTGCCCATCAAGAGCCTCTGGTTTATAGACCAGAAACATCCTAAATATTGAAATATTTATCCAGAGCCGCTGGTTTATAGACCAGATACATCATATTTTAGAGCTATTTATCCAACTATTCATCCAGCGCCTCTGGTTTATAGACTAGACAAATTCTAAATATAAAACCATTCATCCAACTGTCCATCAAGAGGCTCTGGTGTGTAGACTGGATACATCCAAATTATAGAGCCATTTATCCAATTTTCTATCCAGAAACTCTGGTTTATAGACCAGACACATCCTAGATATAGAACCATTTATCCAACTGTCCATCAATAGCCTCTGGTTTATAGACCAGATACATCCAAAATATAGAGCCATTTATCCAAATGTCCATCAAGAGCCTCTGGTTTATAGACTAGATACATCCAAAACATACAGCCATGTATCCAACTGTTCATCAAGAGCCTCTGGTTTTTAGACCAGATACATTCAAAATACAGAGACATTTATCCAACTGCCCATCAAGAGCCTCTGGTTTATAGACCAGACACATCCTAGATATAGAGCCATTTATCCAACTGTCCATCAAGAGCCTCTGGTTTATAGACCAGATACATCCAAAATATAGAGCCATTTATCCAAATGTCGATCAAGAGCCTCTGGTTTATAGACTAGATACATCCAAAACATACAACCATTTATCCAACTGTCCATCAAGAGCCTCTGTTTTTTAGACCAGATGCATTCAAAATATAGAGCCATTTATCTAACTGTCCATCAAGAGCCTCTGTTTTATAGACCAGACACGTCCAAAATATACAGCCATTTATCCAACTGCCCATCCAGAGCCTCTGGTTTATAGGCCAGATACATCCTAAATGTAGAGCCATTTATCCAAATATCTATCCAGAGATGCTGGTTTAGAGCCCAGATATGGTCTAATAATAAGGGAATGTATCCAACTGACCGTTCGGAACCACTGGTTTATATTCTAGATATGGCATAGCTATAGAACCAAAAAATCCAATGGACCATCCATAACCCCTTGTTTATAACCCATATACAGCCTAAATATAAAGGACTTTATCCAACTGTATGCCCAAAGCTGCTGGGTTATAGCCCAGATACAGCCTTCGAACAGAGCCAAATATCCAACTTTACATCCAAAGCCTCTAGTTGTAGATCAGATACAGAATACATGCAGAGGCATTTATTCAACTGTACATCCAAAGCCAGTGGTTTACTGTCAGATTACCCTAACAATACAAACTGCACACAGGAATATAATTACAACAACAGACATATACTATAAACATGACATTAATTAACCACCTGGATGACTCAGAGGTCTGACCTTCCAGGTCAGCCTTGTCGTCTTCTCCTAGCTCACAAACTACAATACACATGATCATAAGTATAAACACAGAACACCTTCAGACAATAGCAGAGTTAATTAGCACAAACAACAATGGGTGAAAGACCCTTAGGCGGCAAACTTACTTTACTTACAATAAACACATTATGGCAGGAGGGCCCCAGACAAGTGGCTTGCTGATGACATCAACATCAGCTATGAGTCCCATAATGGCCTCCTTAATGATGTCCTTTTGCATTACATAACAGAACATCTTCCCAAATTTTTTGCGCCCCCTTTAAATGCCAGGCCCCACAGTCAGTAGGCAAGAGGCTAGCATTCAGTCCCCTCCAAAAGCCTCTGTCCAGGGTGAGTCTATCACAGTACTGACCTCAGCCTGCTACTGAACCTTGCTCTGCCTGTTTCCTGCCCACACTGCTGCCTCACCCTGTATGACCATGGCTCACCCCTTGACTACGTCTCTGTTCGTGGCAATCACATTCAGGGGTGCTCAGACCAGAGTCCTTCAACCGAGGTACGTGACATGGGGTCAATGGTAAATGTACATGCCACGTTTCATGGGTTTAGAGGTCCCAATTCTTCAGGTTCTGTGAAACAGTATCAATCAAGAAAACATAAATCAACCTTAAAGTGGAGTTCCACTCAAAAGTAGAAGCTCTGATTATCTGCCTCCCCTCGGTGCCTCATTTGGCACCTTTTCGGAGGGGGGGAGGGGATACCTCTTTTTGACAGGTACCCGTCCCCACTTCTGGGAGACCTCGCCGTGGACCTCGCTGCATGAATTTTGACCCCCGCTCCTTCCCCTGCCACCGGGCTGCTCAGAAAGCGCAGCCTGTTTGGTGCATGCACAGTAGGGAACCGGCTGGAGTAGAGAGAAAGATATCCCCGCTCCAGGTAGGTCAAGCGACAGTGGACAACCTTCTCATCCAGCTTGGAAGCCCACGTTCCGGCAATGCATATAGCAATCAAAAACAGGAAGAAGATCTGGACAGCCGCACTCACCGGCTGGGGGTCGACTTTGCCGGATGCCTGGACAGGTAAGTGTCCTAATATTAAAAGTCAGCAGCTACAGTATTTGTAGCTGCTGACTTTTAATTTTGGGATGGGGGGGCTGGAGCTGTGCTTTAAGATGTCCTACTATATTCCGGGTCCAATCAAATATTCAATATGCATCACCAAAGTCATAATTCTTTTTAGATAATAGGACCAGGGACTTGGGAACCACCACAACACCTAGCCTCCCCACATTGTATGTGATATTGTATGGGCCATTTGTGTATACACTTGGATCTTATGATAAATCTTTTAGCTCAACATAGGTAAAAGTATAAAAATTTTAATGATAATGGGTTTCCTATATGTGTAAAGGCGCCCCAAAAGTCAATTTTTTGTGGCGTTCTATTGCATTGTTAAAAAAAAAAAAGAGAGTTACATGAAATATTGACCAATTGGTAAATTACATACAGATTACATCAAAAAAAGAATCATTAGTAGAACTTATTTTTAATCATTGTCTTTTCTTTAACTGCAACTAATTACACATATTTTAGCTTAAAATTACTTTTAAGCAATGTTTTTTTGAAAATATTTTTTTTTACATCTGTCTGGGGTTCTCCTTTAGGCATTGGTCGGAGAAGAAAAAGGACCAATGCCAGAAGTCCTAAAGAAATTAATAACGCATGGAAGAATATAAAAAAAAAAATAATAGCCTATTTCACAGCTTTGCCTTGGGTTTCCCCCGGATTGATTTATCTCATGCAGACAATAATATTTATGTATGAAATGACTTCAGAGGATTATTATCAGACCATGACATAATACAAGGGTTTTGCCACCCTTTGCGATTTTATACTTTTTTTATTTCACACAAATCATTTTTATTACATTTCTTTTAGTTTGACAAATTGAACCATTTGAAATTTCAATCAAATTTGTGAACCTGTATGAAGTTAAAGAAAGAAAAAAAAAAAAAGAAAGGATTACCTGTTAGGTATTATTGAGTCATTACCACATTGTACTTTTTGGCATAGGTTCGCATGTATTATTAATCCTAGGATGAAGGAGTAAAGATAAGTGTGTGTACATTAGCACTGTTACTATGGTGAGGAAAATAATTATGAATCACTTCTCACAATGTTGCTATGGCTTTTAATATAATAATAAAATGATTAGATCTTAAAACAAAAAAAAAAAGTAATGGATTACAACAGACATATAATTTATTTCTGGGTCTTAGATAGAATTTTTTTTTTTTTATAAATTTCCATTGGGCGAAATATTATATTGTTTGTCATGGGAAGCCGTTTACTTTTACTGGTTTTGGCTACCATACCAATGTCTATAATTTATCATAAAATCTTGCAGTAGCTTTCTATTTTGGGGAAATCTTTACGTAAGATTTTTTTTTTTCTTTATTTAACTGGATCCTTAGGATTCGTCACTGGTGGGTTTTTATTTTTTTTATTTTTAAGAAGAAATATTTTCCTAGTTACCATAGATATTAGGCTGTACCTAGTCCAAAATCCATTGTGCACTTCTAGTGGAAGTCCATGTTGTACTTAAAGAATAAGTTACAAATAAAGTTTGAAAAAATTGGAGGCCAGAACCCAAAGCCAACTTCTATAATGCCAACCTAATGTTGGCATTATAGAAGTTGTCTTTGGGTTTGCTCCTCCAAGTTTTTCAAACTTTATTTGTAACTTACATTTTGTGATCAACTGCCTTTGCTACGTCAGTGAAATTAAAAAAGTACGGCATACAATTCAGGTTTGACATCCTATAAAAAAATAAAGCTATATTGGGCTGAAAATTTGAAAATGGCTAAATATTAGGCTGTACCTAATGCAAAATTCATGGTGCACTTCTAGGGGAAGTCCATGTTGCACTTAAAGAATAAGTTACAAATAAAGTTTGAAAAAATTGGAGGCGAGAACCCAAAGCCAACTTCTATAATGCCAACCTAATGTTGGCATTATAGAAGTTGTCTTTGGGTTTGCTCCTCCAAGTTTTTCAAACTTTATTTGTAAATTACATTTTGTAATCAACTGCCTTTGCTACGTCAGTGAAATGAAAAAAGTACGGCATACAATTCAGGTTTGGCATCCTATAAAAAATAAACTATAATGGGTTGAAAATTAGAAAATGGCTAAATATTAGGCTAAATATTAGGCTGTACCTAATCCAAAATTCATGGTGCACTTCTAGGGGAAGTCCATATTGTACTTAAAGAATAAGTTACAAATAAAGTTTGGAAAAATTGGAGGCGAGAACACAAAGCCAACTTCTATAATGCCAACCGAATGTTAACATTATAGAAGTTGTCTTTGGATTTGCTCCTCCAAGTTTTTCAAACTTTATTTGTAACTTACAATTTGTGATCTACTGCCTTTGCTATGTCAGTGACATGAAAGAAGTACTGCATACAATTCAGGTTTGGCATCCTATAAAAAATAAAAAATAAACTATATTGGGTTGAAAATTAGAAAATGGCTAAATATTAGGCTAAATATTAGGCTGTAATTAATCCAAAATTCATGGTGCACTTCTAGGGGCAATCCATGTTGTACTTAAAGAATAAGTTACAAGTACAATTTGAAAAAATTGGAAGTGAGAACCCAAAGCCAACTTCTATAATGCCAACCTAATGTTGGCATTGTAGAAGTTGTCTTTGGGTTTGCTCCTCCAAGTTTTTCAAACTTTATTTGTAACTTACATTTTGTGATCAACTGCCTTAGTTACGCCAGTGACATGAAAAAAGTGCGGCATACAATTCAGGTTTGGCATCCTATAAAAAATAAACTATAGTAGGCAGGGCCGGACTGGCCTACCGGGATACCGGGATATTTCCCGGCAGGCCGCCTGCCCTGTGGCCGCTTTGCGGCTGCAGTGCTCCCCTCTCTCCTGCTCCTGTGATCACGGAGCTGGCTGGGTCTGTGTGTGTTCGGCGGCCGCGCTGTAACACGGTCCCGCCCCCCTAGACCGGCTCATGTGATAGTAGATAGAATCAATGTTCCACCTATCACACAAGCCGGGGGGGCGGGACCGTGTTACAGCGCGGCCGCTGAACACAGACCCAGCTAGATCCGAGATCACAGGAGGAGATGCCTGTGAGTACAGCCCGCCCTGTGTACTTAAATAGGGGGATCAGCAGGGGGGCGGCATATAGAGGAGATTAGCTTTCTATATTCCTCCATGCAGCCGCTGAATGCTTGGAGGAGGGAGAGGAGGAGAATCAAGCATTCAGCGGCTGCATGGAGGAATATAGAAAGCTAATTTCCTCTATATGCTGCCCCCCTGCTGACACCCCTATCCAACTTCTTTTACTGCCCCCCCTCAGTTCTCCTTGTGCTCCCCCCAGTGCTCTCCTCCCCACCACACTCTGTAGCCCCCCCCCCCCCACAGTTCTCTCAACCCGTGTTCTTTCTGCCCCCCACAGTGCTCTCCAACCCCCCCCAGTGCACCCCACCCCCCACAGTGCTCTCCAGCCCCCCACAGTGCTCTCCAGCCCCCCTGTGCTCCCCACCCCCCACAGTGCTCTCCAGCCCCCCCACCGTACTCCCCACCCCCACAGTGCTCTCCAGCCCCCCCACAGTGCTCCCACCCCCCACAGTGCTCTACCGCTCCCCCATGCTCCCCATCCCTCACAGTGCCCTCCAGCCCCCCGCTGTACTCCCCACCCCCCACAGTGCTCTCCAGCCCCCCCGCTGTACTCCCCACCCCCCACAGTGCTCTCCAGCACCCCCTGCTCCCAACCCCCCACAGTGCTGTCCAGCCCCCCCCTGTACTCCCCACCCCTGTTCTTTCTGCCCCCGGTGCTCTCCAGCTCTCCCCATCAGTCTCCAGCTCCCACCCCAGTGCTCTCCAGCCCCCCTGTGCTCCCCCCCACCCCCCACAGTGCTCTCCAGCCCCCCGTGCTCCCCACCCCTGTTCTTTCTGTCCCTGGTGCTCTCCAGCTCTCCCCATCAGTCTCCAGCCCCCACCTCAGTGCTCTCCAGCCCCCATGCTCTCCACCCCTGTTCTTTTTGACTCCCCCTCCAGTGTTCTCTCAAGCTCCCCCCCGGCACTCTCCACTCCCCCCTGCATTTTACCCCCACCCATGTGCTCTCCAACCCCACCAGTGCTCTCCAGTCCCTGGTGCTTTCCACTCCTGTACTTTCTGGCCCCCACCGGTGCTATCAAGCTCCACCCCATTGCTCTCCACTCCCCCCTGCTCTTTGTACCCCCCAGTGCTTTCCAACCCTGTTTTTCTTCCCGCCCAGTGCTCTCAAGCTCCCGTCCAGTGCTCTTTGCCACCCCACACTCTTACCCCCCCCCCAGTGCTCTCAGCCTCCCGTGCTCTCCACCCCTGTTCTTTTTGCCCCTCCCAGTGCTCTGCACTCCCCACCCCTGTGATCTCCACTCCCCCCTGCTCTTTGCCCCACCCATGTGCTCTTCAACCCCGCCAGTACTCTCTGCTCCCCCTTCTCTCCAGCTCCCATCCAGTGCTCTCCATGTTAGGTACCTGGTAGTGCTGAGCCTGACTTGGTGGTTGGAGACCTCTCTTACAACTCTGGTTCAGGGCCTGCTGGATTGGGAACAGCGTAGCCGTGAACACAGCGGGTAGGAGTGTCCGTATGGATGCAGGTGGCTGATGCTGGGTAGATGCAGGTCTTGGCCGGATAGTAGGTCTGCAGATGAAGGTTCGGCAGAAGACCAGGAGGCGGGAGGTAGACCGGCAGCAGGAGCAGCAGCAGACGGCAGAAGTAGCTGACAGCAACGGCAGTAGATCAGCAGAAGACGGCAGCAGCGAGGACCTGTGCAGGGACACTGGAAGCAGGGATGGTCAGGCGAGCCGGGTCACAACAGGTAAGGCAGACAGGTAGAGACGGCAGGCAGAGGGATGGTCAGGAGGCAAGCCAGGGGTTCAGCAACAGTAACACAGTCCAAAGCAGGGTCAAACAAGCCGGGGTCAAGGAACGGAGAAGGCAGCAGAGTCAGGCAGGCCGGGTCACAGGTAGGATGCTCAGACAGGTTCAGGTTGGGGTCACGGGTGGGAGCTGAGACGGACAGCGCCGCATGCAGGCAGCTGTCCCCTTTAAATAGGGCCACTGGCGCCAAAGCGGCGCCGATCGCGCACGTGCACGCGCGCCCGCTATTCGCGCACGGGAGCGCGCACACGAGTCCGGCGGGCCCATACCCCTTCCACTTAATCAGGAACTGCCTCTCCCCCCTACGTCTCCTGCAATCAAGGATGGCCTCCACCTCGTACTCTTCATTACCTTGGACCAGGACAGGTCCGGGTGGGTTTGTACCTCTATCAGGGAAGGGATCGGGCACAGCGGGTTTCAGGAGGGAGACATGGAAAACTGGGTGGACTCTCATAGAGTCGGGCAGGGACAGCTCGTAGGAAACCTCATTGATCCTCCTCTTCACAGGGAAAGGTCCTAAGAACTTGGGAGCAAGCTTCTTAGAGGGACAAGCAAGTCTAAGGTTAGTTGTAGCTAGCCATACCTGGTCGCCCACCTGCAAGTTTAACTCTCCTCTTCTCTTCCGATCAAAGAACTTCTTGCTGTCCTCCTGTGCCTTGGTGATCGCTTCCTGAAGTATCCTGTTGTTGCGGCTGAGGAACGAAGCTGTATCCTGGACTGCCGGGACTGAAGATTCTGGGAGAAAGTCAGGGAGAAAAGACAAATGAAAACCGTAGTTGGCAAAAAATGGGGATTGTCCTGTGGCAGAATGGCTGGCATTATTATAGGAGAATTCTGCTAGGGGTAATAGGGACACCCAATCGTCCTGCACAAAGGACGTGAAGCACCTTATGTATTGCTCCAAAGTCTGGTTGGTGCGTTCCGTCTGCCCATTAGTTTGGGGGTGATATGCAGAAGAAAGGGCCAGCTCAATCTTAAGGATCTCACAAAGGGCCCTCCAGAAACGGGACGTGAACTGGACCCCCCTATCTGAGACTATATTGGCCGGAACCCCGTGTAGCCTGACTATCTCTTTAATAAAAAGGTGGGCAGTCTCTGTGGCAAATGGTGTTCCCCTTAAAGGCAGAAAGTGGGCCATTTTGGACAGCCGGTCCACTACTACGAAGATGGCAGAGCACCCCTCTGAGCAAGGAAGCTCGACTATAAAGTCCATAGACAACATTCGCCAAGGTCGATCAGGTGCAGGGAGAGGCTTCAACAGTCCCCAAGTTCGGTTCCTTGACGTCTTGCTGCGGTTACAGACAGGGCAGGAGTCAACATAAGATTTGCAGAATTCCTTCAGCTTGGGCCACCAAAAGGTACGTTGCACCAGCTCCACAGTTTTACGGCTCCCGAAGTGTCCTGCCAGTGGGTGGTCGTGTAGTAGGGTCAGGACCTTCACTCTTACAGATTCGGGGACGAAGACTTGACTCCCCCTCCAGAGAAGTCCATCACTGGAAGTTAGGGTGACCCCATGGGGTCCCTGGGAACTGGCGGATGCCTCCCGGATTTGGGATAGCAGATCTGGCTGTAAAAGTAGAAAGTTTCCGGTAGATAGGATGGTGTCTGGGGTGGTGGAGTCCTTGGGACTGTCGAACATCCGAGAAAGGGCGTCAGGTTTAATATTCTTGGAACCGGGACGATACGTGATATGAAAGCAGAACCTTGAGAAAAACAGAGCCCAGCGGGCTTGTCGGGGCTTGAGTCGCTTGGCAGTTCGTAGGTACTCAAGGTTCTTGTGGTCTGTGTAGATAAGTACTGGATGATTAGCTCCCTCCAAGAGGTACCTCCATTCCTCTAGTGCTGACTTGATAGCCAAGAGTTCCCGGTCCCCGACATCATAATTCCTCTCGGCTGGAGAAAGTTTCCGAGAGAAAAACCCCACCGGGTGCATGGCGTCTTTACTGCCCTGTCGTTGTGACACGACTGCCCCAACTGCCACTTCAGATGCATCGACTTCCAAGATGTAAGGGAGGGCAGGGTCGGGGTGACTGAGGATGGGGGCAGAGGTAAACAGTCTTTTAAGCTGGTCAAAGGCCCCCTGAGCCTCCGGGCCCCAGTGGAAGCGTGTGCCCTGCTTGGTCAGCTGGGTGATGGGGGTGATGATAGCAGAGAACCCTTTAATAAACTTCCTGTAGAAGTTTGCAAATCCAACGAACCGTTGGATTCCTTTCCTGTCTACAGGTGCTGGCCAGTCGAGAACGGCGGACACCTTCTGAGGGTCCATCCTAATGCCTGCCGGGGAGATTTCAAGTCCCAAGAACTGGATTTCCTGCTGCTCAAATTCGCACTTCTCGGCCTTTGCATACAGGCCGTGCCGTCGGAGTCGAAGGAGTACCTTGCCCACATGCCCTCGATGTTGTTCCAGGGTTTGGGAGAAAATCAAGATGTCGTCCAAATAGACGATCACAAAAATGTCCAAAAAGTCTCTGAGTACATCATTGATGAAATGCTGGAAGGTGGCCGGGGCATTACAGAGCCCGAAGGGCATGACCAGGTACTCGTAGTGGCCGAAGCGAGTCCGGAAGGCCGTCTTCCACTCATCCTCGGCCCGAATGCGGACCAGATTGTATGCACCCCTTAGGTCCAATTTGGTGAAAATTGTTGCCGATCTTAGCTTTTGAAAGAGCTCGGGGATTAAGGGCAGAGGGTACCGATTCTTGACCGTAACCTTATTGAGCTCCCGGTAGTCCACACAGGGCCTCAAGGACTGATCTTTCTTGGTGACGAAGAAGATGCCTGCGCCAGCAGGAGAGGTGGAATGGCGGATGAACCCCTTCTTTAAGTTTTCGGAAATGTAGGTCTTCAGGGCCTCCTGTTCCTTCTCGGAGAGAGGGAAAATGCGACCGAAGGGAATTTCAGCCCCAGGGAGGAGCTTGATGGGGCAATCATAGGGACGGTGGGGCGGAAGGGAG
This sequence comes from Lithobates sylvaticus, assembly GCA_028564925.1. NCBI lineage: Eukaryota > Metazoa > Chordata > Amphibia > Anura > Ranidae > Lithobates > Lithobates sylvaticus. Next base: position 521,224,256 of record CM053030.1, on the reverse strand, counting down.
TCTGCCCCCCGTTTGCTGAAAACGTCCAGAAAATCATGATAAGGTTGGGGTACAGACTGGCACAGGTCTTGATCCGCGTCTAGGCAAAGCAAGGTAGAGGATGTCCCGGGGGTTGCAGGTAGGCAGTGTTCCTGGCAGTAATGAGATTGAAATTCTACCTCCCCGGTGGACCAATGGATCAGCGGGTTGTGGGCCTGGAGCCATGGCATACCCAGGATGACTGGGAACAGGGGAGAGGAGATCACGTCCATGGTTAGAAGCTCCTGGTGTTGAGGGAAAATTGTAGCGGGTAAGGGCAGAGTCTCTTGTGTCACCTGGCCAGACTTAATACGGGACCCATCCGCTAGGAACACAGAAAGTCCTTGGGTCTTCTTCTGGAGAGGCAGAGCGTGAGTGTTGGCGAAGGTGGCATCCACGAAACAGCTGCACGCCCCGGAGTCAATGATGGCGCTGGTGAGTATTGTCCTTCCCTGGCACTGCAATGACAGAGGAAGGGTAAGGTGAATAGTACTGGCTGGGCAGGGTGCAGAGAGAGGAGAAACGGATGACAAGCACTTACGTGTCTTGACAGGGCAACCATTCACGAAATGTCCAGAGCCCCCACAGTACAGGCACAGATTCAACTGGCGACGTCGGGCCCGTTCCTCGGGAGTCAAGGGGGCACGTAGAAGACCGATCTGCATCGGTTCGGAGCCATCTGGAGCAGGTCCCACGGAAGGTGTAGAAGGAGCAGGTAGGTAACGGGTAGCAGGAACAGGAGCCCTAGCGACCATCCAAGCTGGGCGACTGGGTAAAGCAGAGCGTTCAGCTCGGCGCTCTCGCAGGCGACGGTCCAATTGGATTGTCAGAGTGACAAGGTCCTCAAGATCCTCAGGAACTCCTACACGGGCCAGTTCATCTTTCAACCCCTCCGAGAGGCACATGCGGAACTGGTGTCTGAGGGCCGCATTATTCCACTGAGTATCCGCGCTCCAACGCCTGAAGTCCGTGATATAGTCCTCAGCCGTCCTGCGGCCCTGCTGGAGCGCGGATAGGGCGGATTCAGCTGTAGCCGTGCGTTGAGGATCGTCGTACAGCTGTGCCATTGCCTGGAAGAAGGCGGCTAAGGACTGGGTCATGACACTGTTGGCTCCCAGAAGACGGTGGGCCCAGGACTGGGGTTCTCCTTGTAGAAGGGACACCACGAATCCCACTTTAGTGACCTCCAGGGAGAAGGTCCGGGGTTGCAGGGCAAAGTAAAGCTGGCAGGCATCTCGGAAGGCTTGAAACTTGGACCGGTCGCCTGAGAACCTTTCTGGGACAGGTACTCTAGGTTCGGGAGGAAGCATCACCACTGTTGGTTGGGAAGCAGGTTGCACTGGCGGTGGAGGAGGTGCAGCAGCCATGGGGCTGGCAAGTTGTTGAACTTGGCCTTCCAGCTTGGTATATCCCTCCTGCAGGGATTTCACTGCTTGCGTAAGGGCTGCCAGGTGGGAGCACATTTCCCGTATGGTTGAGGCTCCATCCGCAGGCTCAGTCATAACGGCTGTCCGTACTGTTAGGTACCTGGTAGTGCTGAGCCTGACTTGGTGGTTGGAGACCTCTCTTACAACTCTGGTTCAGGGCCTGCTGGATTGGGAACAGCGCAGCCGTGAACACAGCGGGTAGGAGTGTCCGTATGGATGCAGGTGGCTGATGCTGGGTAGATGCAGGTCTTGGCCGGATAGTAGGTCTGCAGATGAAGGTTCGGCAGAAGACCAGGAGGCGGGAGGTAGACCGGCAGCAGGAGCAGCAGCAGACGGCAGAAGTAGCTGACAGCAACGGCAGTAGATCAGCAGAAGACGGCAGCAGCGAGGACCTGTGCAGGGACACTGGAAGCAGGGATGGTCAGGCGAGCCGGGTCACAACAGGTAAGGCAGACAGGTAGAGACGGCAGGCAGAGGGATGGTCAGGAGGCAAGCCAGGGGTTCAGCAACAGTAACACAGTCCAAAGCAGGGTCAAACAAGCCGGGGTCAAGGAACGGAGAAGGCAGCAGAGTCAGGCAGGCCGGGTCACAGGTAGGATGCTCAGACAGGTTCAGGTTGGGGTCACGGGTGGGAGCTGAGACGGACAGCGCCGCATGCAGGCAGCTGTCCCCTTTAAATAGGGCCACTGGCGCCAAAGCGGCGCCGATCGCGCACGTGCACGCGCACGGGGGCGCGCGCGCCCGCTATTCGCGCACGGGAGCGCGCGCACGAGTCCGGCGGGCGCGTGCACGCGCGCGCCGGCGCTCAGAGGGACCAGGGCTGCCCAGGTGCCCGCGCACCCTCCGGCTAGGGTGCCCAGGGCGGCTAGAGCCCTGACACTCCACTTCCCCAGGACCAGAGGACAGGCTGACTGGGGCCGGAAAATGAGGACGGCTGAAAGTGCAGGTGGCCAGGGACCACTCCATCTCACAGCAAACAGATCTTCTGGAAGGAGCACTGTCCCCATCCAAAACGAGAAATGCCTGCTGCTGGCCATCATGGATATCCTGCTGGCATGCAAGGTACTGTACCGAGCATTAACAACACACCTTCCCACAGACAAGAACTGCAGACTGGGACATGGGGCACAGGAGGGGCTGCATTCATGGGCACAGTAAGGCTGCATTCATGGGCACAGTGAGACTGCTTTCACGGCACAGTAAAGCTGCATTTGATGGGCACAGTGAGGTTGAAATGATGGGCACAGTGAGGCTGCAATGATGGGCACAGTGAGGCTGCAATGGTGGGCACAGTGAGGCTGTAATGGTGGGCACGGTAAGGCTGCAATTGATGGGGAAAGTGAGGCTGCATTTGATGGGCACAGTGAGGCTGCATTTGATGGGCACAGTGAGGCTGCATTTGATGGGCACTGGTGAGGCTGCATTGAGCTCTTGTATCATGTCTGCAGCCTCTGACCATCTCCTGTATCATGTCTGCAGTCTCTGAGGGAGTCTGGAGAGGAGTCAAGAGTGGAAGCGCCGCCAGGATGGGGGTCATGGGAGAAGTCAGACGTGTGTGGACTGTGGAGAGGAGACTATAGGAAAACCAGAGCCACCAAGCTGGAGCCAACTGACTGAGCCCTGCTTGGTGCACCTGAGAGGAGGTCAGTGACAGCACCACCAGGCCAGTTTAAAGGGGGGGTCACTGATGTAAGGGGGGAGTGAATATGATAATGTAAGGGGGCACTGATATAAAGGGTTTCCCCGTATATCAGTAACCCACCCCCCCTTATCTTAGTGTATTCTTTCTGCGGAAGGTGGTCCCCCCCCCCACGTTCTGAGTTCCTGGGGTCCCCCTTGATGATTGACCACTTTTAACTGGAATTTGCTTATATATATATATATATATATATATATAAATAAAAAGCCCTATGTGAGTTCATATCTGTCTTATCTATATATAATACACTCTTCAAATGTGCTTTAAAATGTATGGTTTTCCCTTTCATGAACAAGAAAATAATGACGTTATGCTGTTGCGCTGGTATAATAATGCTTGTGGGGCTGTCAGGAAATTTTTTCCAGGGCTGAATTTTATTCCCAGTCTGGCCCTGATAGTAGGTTGAAAATTTGAAAATAGCTAAATATTAGGCTGTACCTAATCCAAATTTCATGGTGCACTTCTAGGGGAAGTCCATGTTGTACTTAAAGAATAAGTTACAAATAAAGTTTGGAAAAATTAGAGGTGAGAATACAAAGCCAACTTCTATAATGCCAACCTAATGTTGGCATTATAGAAGTTGTCTTTGGGTTTGCTCCTCCAAGTTTTTTAAACTTTATTTGTTACTTACTTTTTGTGATCAACTGTCTTTGCTACGTCAGTGACATGAAAAAAGTACAGCATACAATTCAGGTTTGGCATCCAATAAAAAATAAACTATATTCGGTTGAAAATTAGAAAAAGGCTAAATATTAGGCTAAATATTAGGCTGTACCTAATCCAGAATTCATGGTGCACTTCTAGGGGAAGTCCATGTTGTACTTGAAGAATAAGTTACAAATAAAGTTTGAAAAAATTGGAGGCAAGAACCCAAGGCCAACTTCTATAATGCCAACCTAATGTTGGCATTACAGAAGTTGTCTTTGGGTTTGCTCCTCCAAGTTTTTCAAACTTTATTTGTAACTTACATTTTGTGATCAACTGCTTTTGCTTCGTCAGTGACATGAAAAAAGTACGGCATACAATTCAGGTTTGGCATCCTATAAAAAAATAAAAAATAAAACTACATTGGGTTGAAAATGAATTAGAGAATGGCTAAATATTTTTACAATTTTGTAACTTCTCCCAGTTATCAACAATCTGTTTAGAAACCCCAATTGTAGACCCTCTGTACATCCTCTAAATTAGGTGCTGGTGTTATTTCTATCGCAGACCAGTACTTCCGAAGGGTAAAAAAAAACATTTTAACAAGTAAATTAATTTAGGAGACTGTTAAAATGTAATTAAGCACAGATTATGAGAAACGTTTTTTTACATGCTATATAACAGAGTGTTCATAATCACAAAGTCACTAAACTCGTTTGTGTAGAGTGAAATATACCTGGTTAATCCTGCCTCCAGCTGTTCCTTCCATCTTCTCTGTGTTTGTGATTGTGTAGATCATCTGGTGTCCTCTTTGGAGCATGCTCAATTTCAGTTCCCTTCTAAGCTCTTCATTTCCTCCTTTTTCTTAACTGTGCAGCCCATATGACACTTCCCTCCCTCCCATCCTTCAAAGTCTCCATACTTTATTTTGCTGAGAAATCACTTTGAAAAACACTCTCCTACCATTTCTGGCTGCAGCCATCTTGAGTAAGGGCAGATGATTCACAAAGTGTTTACTTCCTGAAATCCATCTGCCCTTAGGTCAGGCATGCAGGCAGAAGGGTGTGCTTAGCTGAGAAAATCACTTCTCCCATCCTAAAGACTCCTGGGCCGTTTGGCATATTTTGCCTAGGCCTGGAAACCAGGAAGTAACTGAAGAAATGTAAAAAAATAAAGTTTAAAACAAATAAATATGATATACCTTCCTATCTATTCTATTTACTAATATTAGCAGCATGAGGATTTAAAATAGTCAATGTGGATTGAGAGTGTGACGTTCTGCTTTAGGCCCGGTTCACACTGGTGCGACATCGACAGTCGTACGACTTTGCCCTGTGACTTCGATCAAACTTTAAAGGAGAAGTCCAGCCTGAGCTCGTTTGGCTGGGCTTCTCCTATGCAATTCGTTTTGCACGCCTGTGACCCGTTTTCCGCATAGAGCGGACTGAAGTCCGCTCTCTGCTGACGTCAAAAGAAATCAGTCCAGGCGCCACGTCATCACGACAATGGAAGTCTGGATCCGCCAAGTGCCTGGACTGGCACCCATCTCAGCCTATTAGCGAGCCACTAAGAGCCTGAGACGGTCGATCCCGCCCTTCCACAGTTCAGCACTCCAGCGTGAAGGAGCAGAGCGGAGAGCTGCTTATTGACAGTCAGCAGCTCTCTTTCGGGATCTGTGAGAACAGAGCCATCAGCGATGTTTGATCGCTCCGTTCTCTGTGTAGAGGTGCAGATGCAGCATCAGGCTGATGCAACATCCACCTAGATAAGTATGATGGAGGAAAAACAAACAGAATTTCTGACAACAAATGTTCGATGGGAGCTTGTTGTCGGAAAATCTGACCGTGTGTATGCTCCATCGGACATTTGCTGTCGGAACTTCTGACAACAAATGTTTGAGAGCTGGTTCTCAAATTTTCCGACAACAAAACTTGTTGTCGGAAATTCCGAGCGTGTGTACACAATTCCGACTCACAAAATTCCACGCATGCTCGGAATCAAGCAGAAGAGCCGCACTGGCTATTGAACTTCATTTTTCTCGGCTCGTCATACGTCTTGTACATAACTGCGTTCTCGATGTTCGGAATTTCCAAAAAAAATTGTGTGATCGTGTGTGTGCAAGACTAGTTTGAGCCAACATCCGTCAGAGAAAAATCCATGGTTTTGTTGTCGGAATGTCCGAACGTGTGTACGCGGCATGTGTGTTCCCTTCACTGGAATTAAGGGGCCAAGCCAAACCCCTGAAAAAACAACCCCACACCATAATCCCTCCTCCACCAATTTGGAGGGGTGGTCCAATACTTTTGGCAATATAGTGTGGATGAAGGAGTTTGGGATGGAGGAACTTGACTGTCCTGACCTAAACCTGATAGAACATCTTTGGGATGAATTAGAGCGGAGCCTGCCATGGATTGGCGCCAGGAAAGAGAAAGTGTTTGATAAGTATTTGATACAATGTTCCAGTTTTTGGTCTATTATAGGCTAATATTTTTCCAGTTAATTCTTTTAGTTTTTCCCACGTATGTGTTTTTTTTTTTTTTTCGATTGGTTCTATGTAGAACATTTTTGTATTTATGTTTTTTTTAATTGTTAGATTAACGTGATTACATATTTTTGTTCTCATTCATAAGATCTCTCAGAAGTCTGAACCCTGCCAAAGATGCTCTCTATGCTACTTAGCATTAATCTGTGTAATAGTTTGTGGTTTTCTGTCCTTTCTATGAACAGGCGAATGTAACTGGATTCTTGACATCTGGAGACATTATTGAGCGCATGATGCAGTAAAAGTCTCACCGTCTACTCCCAAGAATGGCTGATCATGGTGTTAAGTGGACGGAGGATTAAACATTTGGGAGAGGAGATGGACAGGATCATTCCTGAAGGGACGATTTAGCGATCCTTGTTCCTGGACCCTCCCGAAAAGTCAGGCCAAGGGGCCGAAACATATCCAATGGTAAACAGCGCGAAGGCGGTTGAACTATTTCAAGAGTGTAATTTTATGGTGGTCAAGGGACCCCGAGGCTGAAAAACTAATAAGGGTGGTTACTACCCCTGCTGCGTAACACAACCGTTGACACTAACGCGTTGAAAGTTTTTGACATCCAGCTTAACGTTTGGATCAAGCAGACGTAATAAATGTAATAGGACTTCACATTTCCTGCACGGCAGCTAAATTGAAACCCATCAGGAAAACAAAGACCTCAGTGCCAGAATTAATTGGCCATTGTCTTCAGAGCGGAATGGCCTCCGGCTTCGCCTCCTCGTCAGGTGCAATAAAACGATACCCAACGAAAAAGGCGTTTTCTTTTGCAAATGTGTGAATCCAAGCTTACCGAAGTGTCCGTAATCGTTTATACAAGCACAGATGTCGTGAGTACGTCACACTCGGAACGCGTTATTAATTGTACGGGTCCAAAGAATGCTTCCTAGTGGGAGTTTTTTTTTTATTGGCTATCACATTGTCACATGCTTTCTCTTTATGGTAATCTCACACTTTCCAGTTTGCAGCTCAAGCTGTAGTGTTATTTCAAGTTCCCCGGTGGCCTATGTTATCTGAAATCTTGTGCAAAGTTCTGGAAATTTTGTCAGCACACATGGTTATTCTAGCTTATGCAACTCCAAATTTTCTTCTTGGGCTGTTGGGAAACATTTGACCTTTTAGAAAGATCGTTTTTCACATTTTTTCCCCCCATCATCTATTGTATCTGTCTGGTGTAAACAAAAAAATGAATACAATTTATTCTCTTGCTTCAGCATTTTTCAGTTTCTATGTAGTTGCGAGTCATGGCTCATTTTATACTTGTGGTTGGGGTGGAATAAAATTAGGCGGATGTGCTACAGGTTACTTAGATCCCAACCACCCTACTTAAAGTGGCGTGGAAACGTGGAATACGCTTATCTGCCTCCCCCCCCTGCTGTGCCACATTTAGCACCTTTCAGGGGGGAGGGGGAGTGGGTACCTGTTTTTGACAGGTACCCATCCCCACTTCTGGGACACCTCGCCACAGGAAGTCCGGACCCCCTCTCCTCCTTCCCCCGCCACTGGGCCATTCAGAAAGCGCAGCACGCTTGGTGCATGTGCAGCAGGGAACCGTCTTTGAAGCCGCAAGGTTTCCCTCACAAGGAATGGCGGCGGCAGCACCCGAGAGCCGGTCAAAAAATCAGCTGGGGTGCCGACATCTCACGACCCTCGGACAGGTAAGTGTCCTAATATTGAAAGTCAGCAGCTACAGTAATTGTAGCTGCTGACTTTTAATTTTTGGAGGGGGGGGGCTTGGGCTGGAGCTCCGCTTTAAAGTAGTCCTAAGGTTTAAAGGTTTCTTTACAGTTCTCTTCTTCTGACAGTTCTTATATAACGGAGGGCAGGGCCACCCGGTGACCCCGCCCCTCTCTGACGCACGGTTCAGTTATATAACTGTTAGAAGAAGAGAAGCGTCACACAGAGGATGCCTCCCATTGAGCAGAGCGGTCTGAGAACGAAGCGGGGAAGAAGAGACGCTATGGAGGAAGATGCCGGAAGAGAACACCGGAGCAAGAAGCAGAGGATCGGAGGAAGAAGCAGAGGAAGAAGAAGATGGAGGAAGAAACCGAAGGATGAAGGAAGGAAGAAGAAAGAAGACCCGAAGAAGATGGAAAGAAGAAGACTTTAAATAAAGGAATTGTCAAAAACTGGCTTTTGTAATTTTAAAAATTTTTGACACTTTTTTGTGAAATGGTAGGGGTACTTTTGTACCCCCTTACCATTTCACACAGGGGGGGGGGGGCCGCGATCTGGGGCTCCCCTTGTTAAAGGGGGCTTCCAGATTCCAATAAGCCCCACACCCGCAGACCCCCACAACCATCGGGCAAGGGTTGTGGGGATGAGGCCCTTGTCCCCATCAACATGGAGACAAGGTGCTTTGGGGGGCTACCATCGCGGTCCAGGGATGTGCACAAGAGCCTCATTGGAGGACTCTCCATCCTCATTGGTTTTAGACAATGTACAGTGGTGTGAAAAAGTGTTTGCCCCCTTCCTCATTTCCTGTTCCTTTGCATGTTTGTCACACTTAAGTGTTTCGGAACATCAAACCAATTTAAACAATAGTCAAGGACAACACAAGTAAACACAAAATGCAATTTGTAAATGAAGGTGTTTATTATTAAAGGTGAAAAAAAATCCAAACCATCATGGCCCTGTGTGAAAAAGTGATTGCCCCCTAAACCTAATAACTGGTTGGGCCACCCTTAGCAGCAACAACTGCAACCAAGCGTTTGCGATAATGTGCAATGAGGCTTTTACAGCGTCCTGGAGGAATTTTGGCCCACTCATCTTTGCAGAATTGTCCTAATTCAGTTACATTAGAGGGTTTTTGAGCATGAACGGCCTTTTTAAGGTCATACCACAACATCTCAATAGGATTCAGGTCAGGACTTTGGCTAGGCCACTCCAAAGTCTTCATTTTGTTTTTCTTCAGCCATTCGGTGGTGGACTTGCTGGTGTGTTTAGGATCATTGTCCTGCTGCAGAACCCAAGTTCGTTTCAGCTTGAGTACACGAACAGATGGTCGGACATTCTCCTTCAGGATCTCTTGGTAGACAGCAGAATTCATAGTTCCTTTTATCACGGCAAGTCTTCCAGGTCCTGAAGCAGCAAAACAGCCCCAGACCATCACACTACCACCACCATATTTTACTGTTGGTATAATGTTCTTTTTCTGAAATGCAGTGTTCCTTCTACGCCAGATATACTTGGACACACACCTTCCAAAGAGTTCCACTTTTGTCTCATCGGTCCACAGAATGTTGTCCCAAAAGTCTTGGGGATCATCAAGATGTGTTGTGGAGAAATTGAGACGAGCTTTGATGTTCTTTTTGCTCAGCAGTGGTTTTCTCCTTGGAACTCTGCCATGCAGGCCATTTTTGCCCAGTCTTTTCCTGATGGTGGAGGCATGAACGCTGACCTTAACTGAGGCAAGTGAGGCCTGCAGTTCCTTGGACGTTGTTGTGGGGTCTTTTGTGACCTCTTGGATGAGTCGTCGCTGCGCTCTTGGGGTAATTTTGGGCGGCCGGCCACTCCTGGGAAGGTTCACCACTGTTCCATGTCTTCGTCATTTGTGGATAATGGCTCTCACTGTGGTTCGCTGGATTCCCAAAGCTTTGGAAATGGCTTTATAACCCTTTCCAGACTGATAGATCTCAATTACTTTCTTTCTCAATTGTTCCTGAATTTCTTTGGGTCTCGGCATGATGTGTAGCTTTTAAGGATCTTCTGGTGGACCTTACTGTGTCAAGCAGCTCCTATTTAAGTGATGCCTTGATTGTGAACAGGTGTGGCAATAATCAGGCCTGGGTGTGGCTAGAGAAATTGAACTCAGGTGTGGACAACCACAGTTATAGTATGTTTTAACAAGGGGGGCAATCACTTTTTCACACAGGGCCATGATGGTTTGGTTTGGATTTTTTTTCACCTTTAATAATAAACACCTTCATTTACAAATTGCATTTTGTGTTTACTTGTGTTGTCCTTGACTATTGTTTAACTTGGTTTGATGTTCCGAAACACTTAAGTGTGACAAACATGCAAAGGAACAGGAAATGAGGAAGGGGGCAAACACTTTTTCACACCACTGTATCTCTATTCTTTTCTTTTCTTGTTTTTTAATTCGATTTTAAATCCAGACTAAATTTTGTTTTGTTATTTCGGAATTCATTTAAATTTGGTACTATTGTAATTTGAAAATTCGGATACATCTGCATCTCCAAATAATGAAAAAGTCGTCCAAATTTAGATTCGGAGTGCACATTTCTAAAGAGGAGGATTGAGGCCACTCAATGTGCAAAACCACTGCACAGAGCAGGTAAGTACATCGTGTGTTATTAAAAAAATAAAAAAATAACTTTAAGCTTCAAAAAAAAAAAACCCACTAGCTGTCCTAGCTTCCCCCATCCCTAAACACTTAAAGTGGTTGTAAAGGCACCTTTTTTTTTACCTTCATGTATTCTATGATCCTTTGTTTTAATAAAGAGTGAATTAGTAGACATGTGCAATTTGTTTCCTTCCTAAATAGTTTTTTAACTAATTTCGACAAATTCGTTAATTTGGAAATATCCAAATTAACCAAAACCCGTTTTTTTTTCCGAATATTCGTAAATTCGAAAGATCATAAATTCGGAAGTTCGGAAATTTGGAAATTCAGAAATTCGAAAATTCGAAAATTCAGAAATTCGGAAATTCGAAAACTCTAAGATTCGAAAATCTGAAATAATAACTACCGTAAATACTTGAGTATAAGCCGAGTTTTTCAGCACATTTTTTTGTGCTGAAAATGCCCCCCTCGGCTTATATTCGAGTCAAGCACTTTTCTGCAGCAGAGAATGACATTTTCCTAACTGACTTTGGGGCCCCGTATCTCAGGGTCATTTGGTGCAAACCCATTGGAACTAGGAGCTGGGGTTCCTAGCACCAAGTGACCCTCGAGATACGAGGGCCCCAAAGTCGGTTCGGAAAATGTCATTATTTACATTTTCCAAACCGATTTTGGGGCCCCGTGTCTTGGGGCCACTTGATCCTAGGAACCCCATCTTTGGATATTTGTATTGCTAGTTCCACTGGGTTTGCACGCCAAATTTGGGGTTCCTAGCATCAAGTGGCCCCGAGATACGGGGCCCCAAAATCAGTCAACTGTGTCCATCTGCAGCCATGTCATTTCGAGACCCTTTGGGTCCAAATAAAAAAGGAAAAAGCAGCGCCCAAACTTGTGAAGAAAAAGCTGCTAACACTACAATATGACAGAATTGTAAAAAATATAAATGTGTAACAGTGTAGCGCTAAAAATGTCTCTGTACAGCAATGGTTATAGACTGGGAAGATCAACAACCACCAGTTTACTGTTCAGAATGTTAGTGTTAAAATAACAAATTTAGGGTCAAAATAGGTGGTGAGCATCAGGTCCTCTGGTTAAATGAGGGCGTGATATGCCCCCCAGCTAGATAGACCCAAAGTGTGGATACACTACCGAGTGGTCCACACTCACCTTGGGTGAATATAAAGTGAGAAATTATTCCACGGTTGATAGATGAACAACCTTGTGTGAATTAATCAAAATAAACGTGCCTCAAAACAAAAAGTGTTAAGTGGACAGTGCAACTCAATGCCTGAAATCTCTTCAATATTAGGTGAAGATATATAAAAAAGCCAATATTACTATATCTATGATACTGAAACCCTACAGTTCCATGAATGGTGCAAGCAAATGCCTAAAATCATACAAATGTTAAGTACAGATATATTGAGATGTCAATATTATTGGTACTAACAAACCTTGATATACAGAAGGTGCTGCAAAAGCAGGAAGGCTGTAATGAATAGGTGTGTCAGAATAAACCATGTGTTTATCTGGATACTTAATAGTCTAGCCACCTGACTAACAAGCCAAACATGCAATGAAAGTATATCACAGTATGAATAGATAACACATGATGAGGATGGTTATTTCTGAAGACACATCAGTAAACAGTCCTGATATTAGGAGTGAATGAGCGGACTGATACCATCAAACTGTATTTCAAGTGGAAAAAACTACTCCAAAAAGTCCGGAAAATACAGATAAAAATGGTGATGACAAAGCAGTTCGATAAGAATGGTGATGGCAAAGCAGTTCAAATGCAAAATAAACAATGATGGTGGTATGGTACAAATGCTGAATCCTCTCAACAAAGGGCAACAGTGCAACCAGAAGGGTGATTTCATAAGCGCTTACCATGTATGATGGACCAACTCACCAAAAGTGAAAGGTCAGAAACAGCTTGTGTGGCTACCTCCAGGTGCCAAAAAGGTTAGATTGGAAGTTGGGAGCGTGGGCTGAAGCTTCTCGGGGTCCTTAGCAAATACTCACCGACCGAATGGATGGTAAATGGATCACTGTAGTTGGATCAGTGCTCATCGGTCAGACTTGCCATGGGTGGAGAGAAAAGAACAAAAGAGGGACTCCTCCTCGTGTAAAACCCAAAAAACAAGGGTTCACTTTTATTGTAAAAAAGAACATGCATCCAACTTGAAAACAAATAAATGGAGCTGTTCTACTAAAATCAAGTAAAAAAACGCAGTAGGCAATAAAGCTTGAAGACCCGACGCGTTTCGTCTGAAAAGACTTCTGCTGGGGTATGCTCCAGCTTACTCCTGCTGCGTTATATATAGTATACAAAATAATTAAACCACAAACGCACCTGGGTATTTCCAATCAGCCACACTTCCTGTTCCCTGTTAGCTGTTATCACGTATTGGTGCTTCAGGACAGAAATGGGCCAATGGAAAGGGGTATGTAGGGAAGCCCATATTGATGGCCAATAGAAGCGTAATCAAAAGATAAGAATGGGACAACTATGGCGGGAAAGTGTTTCAATCTAAAACACCTGATAAATGGGCGGGCGGAGACTCTGTCTGTGACCAATGCATTGGCTAGTGGTCAGCAAACTGGTAGCTAATAGGTGGTCAAAGGGGCAAGAGACCCATCTGGGTAAACGCCAATCAGACGGCTGCAAATGCACCCACATTACTGCACTGCACAAAAGCCAAACAACGGCCGCGTGGGACGCCGCGGCGGAAGTGACGTGCAGGAGGAAATGCGCCGGAAGTGACGGCCGGGGCGGACGTGACGCGCCAATAGGCGGAAGCGGATGTGACGTCAATAGCCTCGGAAAATGTAAACAACAAAAATTAAAAGGCAAAAACATTGTGGAAATTATCCACAAGGTGGCGAAATTCTAAACACGGAGTCTGGCTGATTGTAAGCAATAGGTACAATAGGATTATATAGGTCACAGTATCAAAGGCATCCTTATTCTATTCAAAGCAATGGATACAATGGGAATATATAGATCTCAACCTCAATGGCGTCATTAGTCAATCGGTGTAAATAAAGTATCATCAATGATAGAGAACACAATTCACATACACTGACATTAATGGAATTACTATAGGTCGTGAATGGAGTTACCATAGGCCGTGAGTCACAATGGGGGGTGGTGGACGGCATATATGGTAACTATAATATAAGAGCAACCGTTCTTATTAGTAAAAATAATAATAAATAATCACTATATGTCACTATCGTTGAATGGTATGCGCGAACATCCCTATAGAGTCAGCGCCCAACGAAGGTGGCATATATTATAGAAGATGGATAAGCAAAAAATGTAATTAAAAAATTATAAAGTTGGAAGGGAAGTGTGTTTGTAATCTGAACTTACACTTTAGTAAGGACTTCTTATGAGACTCTTCGAGTGGGATCATGAGCGATTAATAAACGCATTAATATCCCATTCGACATTAAGGCCATGGGGGGTGTAGCACTTGATCTGGTGTATCCAGAATGTTTCGAGTCGGGATACACCCCTTATGTTCGACTCACCCCGCCAGTGAGGGACAAATTTATCAATAATCTGAAAACGAGACCCTGCTGGATTTCGATTATGATTTAAGAGATAGTGCTTAGAGACACTGTGGTTGGTGTGTCCAGCTTTAATGGCGGCCAAATGCTCGTTCACCCTGATGGCGAACGTGCGTTTGGTCCGGCCTATGTATTGTTTACCACATGGGCACGTAATGAGGTAAACAATAAATTTCGTGTGGCACGTTACAAAACATTCCATCCTATATTCTTTTTTGGTAATGTTGGATTGAAACGTATCACACTTCCTCCTGCAGATGTTATTCATGCATACGTTGCATTTACGACAAGGGTAAAATCCCTTCATATCATGGAAAAAGGAAGGGGGGTTGGGTGGATCCATGATATTTGGTGCAACTTTACCCCTTAAGGAAGGGGCTCCCCTGTAAATAACCCCTGCATGTTCAGGTAAGATAGGCCCTAGGATTTGGTCATTTTTCAAAATGTCCCAATGTTTTTGAAATATCGCTTTAATTTGTTTGTGTTGGACCGAGAACCTAGTAAAAAAAGACCACCGGAATTTGTCCTTCCTATTTTTAGGGGGCTTCTCTATCAACAAGGACGTCCGATCAATAGATGCAATTTTTTTGATTTCATCATCTATGAGGGATGCCTCATAACCCCGGTCAATAAATCTGTTTTTTAGGATGAGGGCATGTTCATAGTAATCAGGAAGACGAGAGCAATTTCTACGAATGCGCATAAGTTGGCTACGTGGGACGGAACTGAGCCATGACGGATGATGGCAACTATCGACCGGAATGTAGCCATTCCGGTCGGTAGTTTTAAAGAACGTTTTGGTGGTAATTTGGCCATCAATAACTGTGATTTCTAGATCTAAGAAATGGATAGACGAAGGACTGGCTTCGTAGGAAAGTTCAATCCCAATATTGTTGGTATTGAGTAGGGTCATGAACTGATTGAGAGAATCCATGGAACCTTTCCATAGGAGGAGGATGTCGTCGATATATCTGGACCACAACACTAATTGTGGGGGGTCCAGTACATGGACGACATCCTCCTCCCATTTGCCCATAAAAATATTGGCAAGACTGGGGGCGAACTTAGCGCCCATGGCCACCCCCTTTTCCTGCAAATAGAATTTACCATCGTACCAGAAGTAGTTATGTTTTGTAGCATACCGTAGAAGGTCCATTATGAACCTCTTTTGGGTGTTGGGGATGGTTCTAATCCTGCCCAAAAATAATTCAACAGACTCAAGTCCTAGATGATGGGGAATACAGGTATATAAAGAGGTGACATCAGCGGTCACCAAAATAAGATCACTAGAATAACTGATTTGTTGCAATTTAGAAATAGTGTCCCTAGTATCTTTCAAGTAGGAGGGTATTGTCTTAACTATTAGTTGAAGGAAGAAATCAATGTATTTACCTATACGGGAAGTGATGGAGTCCAGACCGCTTACAATTGGACGTCCAGGTGGATGAGTTGTATTTTTATGGACCTTAGGAAGGTAGTACATAATTGGAATTCGAGGGGACACAGGGACAAGATAGTGTTTTTCCTTTCTGTCCAAGATGCCCAATTGAACACCCGTGTCCACAAGATCAGTTAGAATTTTCTTGTAGTCAGAGGTGGGGTTCTTGGACAGCAGGGAATATGTCTGGGTGTCACCAAGAATCCTGAGCATTTCTGTGTGATATGCGGTCTTATCAAGGACTACTATCCCCCCCCCCTTGTCGGCGGGCCTAATAACAAGGTCCTTCCGTTCAACTAAGGACTTTAGTCCGATTTTAATGTCGGGATTGTTACAGATCTTTTTATTAGGTAAATTGTCGAGGTCCTTTAAGACTAGATCTCGGAAGACCTTAACAGATGGGGCAACAGCGCAAGGTGGGTTGAATGTGGAGGGGTTAGCCAACCCAGAATGCACTACTTGGGAGGAGACATTGGCAAGAGTGCTATTTCTAGGGTTGGACAATATATATCGTTGTACGTTCAACTTTCGTACAAACTTATGTACGTCGATGAACGTAGAAAATTTGTTTAACTTAGTGGGTGGGACAAATTTTAGTCCTTTATTCAGAACCGCTGATTCAGCGTCACTTAGAACCACTCCACTCAAGTTGAAAATTCCGTTGCTACTTATACTCTCTTTCTTTTTCCTGACGCGCCGCCCCCCTCTGGAGCCGCGCTTGGAATAATTTCTCACTTTATATTCACCCAAGGTGAGTGTGGACCACTCGGTAGTGTATCCACACTTTGGGTCTATCTAGCTGGGGGGCATATCACGCCCTCATTTAACCAGAGGACCTGATGCTCACCACCTATTTTGACCCTAAATTTGTTATTTTAACACTAACATTCTGAACAGTAAACTGGTGGTTGTTGATCTTCCCAGTCTATAACCATTGCTGTACAGAGACATTTTTAGCGCTACACTGTTACACATTTAAATGATTGGAACGTAATGAATTAATAAAAATAAATAACAATAATAATAATAATAAACATGTTTTATTAATATTATTATCATTTATTAATAATTTGGTATTCTGTTCCATTCGTTTACATACGGCATTCGTTATTTCGGGTAATTCGTAACATCGGATAAATTCGTATTCGTTACGTTCACTTATAGCCAAAGGAAATTGCAATACCTATAATCTAATAGTTAGTTATTAATAGTTATTTAGTTATTCTTTAGAATTTTCGGATTTTCTGTCTTATTTTTAGGTATTCAAATTTTTGAATTTATGAATTGCGATCATAACGAATGACCCAAATGATCCTAAAAACAAACAAAAAAAAAAAAAAACTACTGAAACGAAAACGAACAAATTTTTCGGCATAGCACATGTCTATGAATAAAACACTTTAGGAGCCTTTGACAATCTCTCCTACCCATGCTTGATTTTTGGGCTTGCAGGTGAAACCCTTCTAACGGCTGCAGTCAGCTTTCAAGATTCTACATTTAAAGGGTAACTCCACTTTCATGGGAACAAAAAAAACAGCAAATACAAAAAAAAAAAACAATAATAATATAGCATATACAATTGCTACACAAGTCATATTGTAATTGAATGTTATTAAAAATTATCTTTCCTTTTTCAATCTGCAGCCACTGTAATTTTCTGTAAAATGCAATATGGCCACCTGGAGGCGTTCTTTTATACAGAACGCCCCCCAGAAATATAATTTCCTGCTTGTGTGATTGGCTCACTCATTTTTTCCAGAAGTCTGCACTAAGATACAAGTCAGATTTTTGGCATCCCCTGCAACAAAATTTAAATTTTTGGTAAAATAATCCCTATTATATCAGATTTTGGAATTTTTGGGTTTTCAAATTTCGAATTTCGGAATTTTTGAATTTACGAATTTACAAATATTCGAATTTGCAAATTCTTGAATATTTGAATTTACAAATTACGAAAAGGTTTTCATTAATTTGGATGTTTACGAATTAACGAATTTGTCGAAATTCGTTAAAAAACGAATTCAGAATGAAACAAATTGCACATGTCTAATAATCCCAATAGGAAATCACGTCTAAAGGGATGCAAACCCTGCCACTCCCATTAGACTCACTCAGCAAAGGGAAACACACAGGGATTTCTTCAGAATAACAAAATGTAGGAATCTGCAACAAATTGTTAACATCCTTGAAATGTACATAGATCACCCAGAGGGGAATGTATTTTTCTCAACAAAAGTAGAGTTACTTTTTAATTTTTAAGTTGAAACACAGAGTTCCAAAGAGCAAATCAAAGCTAATAGTATATGAAAAATATATATTATGGGGGAGGCACCACGTCCATGGGTAATGTATAAAGAAAAAATACAAATTTCTTTGTGACAATTATCAAAATTTCATAATGGGTTAAAAAGTAACAATTTTATTCAATACGTCCATAAAAGCATTAAAATTAAAAAAAAAAGTGATGCATAAACATTATCACAAGTATGCTGCTTGAAGAAAGTATCTTAACATGTTTCACCTTTTGTACGGCTTCTTCAGGAGAGTATATAACAACATTCAAGTTGCATCAAATTAATAGCTAAATAGAGAAAGTGCAGGCAAACACACAAGTATCAATAAAACAAGCATAAACAGTACTGTAGGCACCAAAACATAAAAAAACAATGTATATATTTAATGGAGTTGGATGATGGACATCTCACCAAATAGTTGTTTATGTTCAAATCACAAATGTATAACCAGGGCAAATTGGTTCATACAATGGCACCAGTCCAAAGGGGGAACTCCAAAAGGGAAGCTACAGAAGGGGCATCCAGAGTGACTCCACTCTGGATGCCTCTTCTGTAGCTTCCCTTTTGGGGCCCCCCCTTTGGACTGGTGCCATTGTATGAACCATTTTGCCCTGGTTATACATTTGTGATTTGAACATGAACAACTATTTGATAAATATTTGTCTACAAACATTTGATAAATCTATAAATGTAAGGATTTAATGTAGATGTCCTCTCCCTAATGCTAAAGATCTAAACATGGAAGGGTATTAGGCCTCAAAGTACCTGGAAAACAAGTAGATGAGAACAGAGTCTCCTTGACTTCCAGACACTTAAAGTAGTGCGCTGATACAGGCAATCTTTAATGGCCAACCAGCTAGATAAACTCAGGAGGGGAACAACATACAGGTAAAGGAGTATATAACGAAGGAATATATGCAGCATAAGGGGTTTTCAAAAGGAGTATTGGTAAAACATACACATAAGAGAGAGAGAGGATGTGTGTTTTGCAATCAAAACCAGACCGCATGCTCTGGCAAAATGGCCGCCAGAGCATGCACCTTGCGCGTGACGTCACGGCGCGATGCTGTCGTGAACGGTGTCAACTCTGCATGCACGGGCCCACCCAGGTCTGACTTCCAGCAGCCCCAGGTCCTAGTATATCAACAACCATGACTAGTATATCGACAACCAACAGCAGTGCCGCTGGGAGGGGAAAAGACTGATCAATCTCCGAGACTATCAGAGCCAATCTGAGGGCCGAAACAAGGACAAAAAGAATCATCCATTGGTCAGTCCAACAAGAAGGAACCGAAATTAGGTAAAATCCCAATAGCTAAAAGAGGAGACAAGAATGAATGGACCGAGAAGGTGCGGACAGAAAGATACTTTCCTACACCAGTGGTGGGAATGCCCTGTTATTTGTCCCTTTTGGGTGGAGGTCCGTAATCTAATTATTAAGGTGACAAACCACCAGATTGCTGATGACCCTTTACCCATGTTATTCCATGACACTGTGAAGTCGGTAGGGTCTTACAAACGCTCCCTGATGCCTCACCTCCTTAATGCTGGTAAATGCCTCATATCCATCCACTGGAAGTTCCAATCGGCCCCCACAATTAAAGAATGGCTGCTGAGGGTACAAGACATTATGGAGGCGGAGGCGTGGAGACATCAGTGCACCAATACTTACCCAACATTCTATAAAGGCTGGGTCTTATGGATTGACTTTCAATCCTCTGACTTGTATAAACAACTGGTGCTGTAATTGTGATAATTTATCTAGTTGTGTTGGATTACCTACGCTTTTTATGAGACTTGCTGACCAGGATATGTCCCGTTAACAGGTTTTCTACATATTATGTTGACACACTGTTATTCCCTCTACTCTTTTTTGTTACCCCCCTACTCCCCTTTTTTGCCCCTCCTTCCCCTCCTACCACTTCCTCACCCCCCCCCCTCTGATATTTGCATAGATTCATCATGGGATCCTCACTCTTAGATGGAGCTATTAACATTATGGTGCTCCTTATACATTTTATGTTCTGTGTGGAAACCTGTGAATGTCTCATTATTGTTATTCTCTGCATGGGCGTAGCATAAGGTGTTGCAGGGGTCACAATCGCAACCCTGCCCCTAGCTCCAGGGGGCTCCTGCAGCCTCCCTATCATATTATCCTATCCTCCACAAAATCCATCTCCGATCTGCCCTAGGGCCCCACAGCCACACTCCAGTACTGGGCTTCTACTTTGCCTTCCACAGTTCATACCCCTCTGTTCCCATTGGCTGGGGAGAAGCTGTGAGCCATTTCCTGAATGGAGAGGAGCACGAGGTGAGAACAGCCCAGGGTGGGGAAGTGTTTATGCTGTGTGCTGGCAACATGGAATGGTAACCAAGCTCAGTGAGGCAAGAAGAGGAGATTGCCGTCCTGTAGCCCTGATGGGACCGATGTCCCTGGTGAGGTATGGCACTGCTCAGTGTCTCCTAGTCACCAGCTGGGATTCCCTCTGGGGATGTCTACTTACCCCACTTCCCTAACAACTGGGGAAAAGACACACACATCCAGGAGGTGACCTTCCCCCAACACCTGCCAACACTGACAGAGAAACCTTCAGAAATTAATAAAACAAATCTCTTAACACCTCCTCGGGGGGCCCCTGAAGGTCTGCAGGCTCCAGATTTTGTGTCACATGGCTTTGCGCTCCCAGATCTAAGTTGCCCCCCCCCAAGCCCCCTGACCACCCCCTCCACCCTGAATGCTATGCCCGGTTGCTGAGCTCCTTTCCCATTACAGCACTCTATACTGTTCCTCCTCCGCAGGGCTGCAATCCTTTACAACACAGCCAGTTAGCCATGATCTGCACAAGGTGTATATGCCTACTGCAACTACACTGCCATTCCGACCAGAGAATTTTACAGGTCAGAAGGGCAACATAAAAGCCAGATACACCCTGTGTAGACTGTGAGGCTGTGTGTAAAGGGATGTGATTCTGGCCCTGTGTAGTGTGTGGGGGGGGGGGGGCTGTATACAGTGCTGGGATGGGAAAGGAGCTCTGCAAGTGACCTGCCAGGGGTCTCTGTCCTCTGATTCTCCAGCGGTGATCCCTGTCCTCTGATTCTCCAGCGGTAATCCTTGTCTTCTGATTCTCCAGCAGTAATCCTTGTCTTCTGTTGTAAAGAGGAACTCTGGGAACTCAAAACTCTTAAGCCACTTTCAGTATCTTGGCATGCAGTGGATGTATTTGCACGCACGTTGGAAGTAGTGGGGGGGCAGGTCAACTTTTGCATCAGGGGCCCACAAGCTTCAAGCTACGCCTCTGATTCTCTGTATCATTTGTGGAATATGTGTATTTGTACTTCTTTCTAATCCCGCGTACACATGATCGGAATTTCGGCCAGCAAAAGACCGATGAGAGCTTTTCATCGGAAAATGCGACCGTGTGTAGGCTCCATCGGAATTTTTCTGGCTGAATTCCCGCCAGCAAAAATTTGAGAGCATGTTCTAAATTTTTCCGACGGAAATTCCGATCGTGTGTATGCAATTCCGACACGCAAAATTCCTACGCATGCTCGGAAACAATTTGACGCATGCTCGGAAGCAGTGAACTTGATTTTTTCTCGGCTCATCATAGTGTTGTACGTCACCGCGTTCTTGACGGTCTGAGTTTGGTGTGACCGTGTGTAGGCAAGACAGCTTAAGCAAAATTCCGTCCGGAAAACCGGCGGAGCTTTTTCCGACGAGAATTCCGATCGTGTGTACGCGGCATTACTGTTTTACTGGGAAATAAAATAAAGATTTTTCACAGAATGGAAGGCACCAAAAATGGAGGAAGGGGATCGTTTACAACGACATGGTCCTTGTTTTAATAAAGAATGCATGAAACTCTTCAAGAGCCTTTGACAAGCTGTCCTTCCCCATGCTTTATTTTTGGGCTTGCAGGTGAAACCCTTCTAACGGCTGCAGTCAGCTTTCAAGATCCTACGCTTACGTTTTTTTGATTTGAAACACAGAGTTCCAACGAACAAGTCAAACCTAATAGTACATGACTTAATGACTCTTCGACAGGAAAGATCATTTTCAAGATCAGAATATCTTAAGCTGTCAAAGAGCGCCAACTAAATCCAGGGTTATGCTCCGAAGACGAAAAGAATGACTCACGGTATTGATGGCATTAATGATACGCAGGAAAAATCGTAATGCCAATCCAAAGTATGTTTTCATTTCCACGCCAATAGAGCTAAGTACTGTGGGAATAAGAGACCTTTAGGATAATGAACTGTACATGCCAGGAGAGCTTTGGAAGGTAGGTGGTATATGGCAATCCTAATGATGAGGAACGCATTACGAGACAAGGGTGTTAATGGCGGGGACTTCCTAGGAAGATGGAAAAGTGTTACGGAGAAACGTTTACTCACTTCAAATAAGTGACAGGAAAGAATAACATGTTTCTATGGTCAATGGTAAATTGTGAGAAGAATAATTAACTGTGAGTTCCCAGGTCTCCGGGGCGCAAGGAAAAACAGTTCAATCTTAGTGTGCAGCTGGTCAGTGCGAGGAGGTAAGAGAAAGAAAAATATGGGCCTATCATGATTGAAAATAAATATGTTCTACCCATTATTATTTTTTCTTGTGTTTTTTTCTAAAGGAATGCAACTGAATTCAGGATTATATTTAGATTTTGTTCCCTTTGAAAGAGGATGTCTACTGTGGAAGATGTACTCAAAATAGGCAAGCTCGGGGCAAAGGACTAGCCAACTGTGTCCTGTAGGCTACCTGCAAGCAGGGCTGTCTTTAACACGGGGCAAAAGAGGCAGCTGCCCTGGGCCCAGTCATTGCTGTGGGGCCCAAAGCAACTGCCCCTTGAGCCCATCTTGCCTGCAAATAGTTGACAAATTGAACTGGCTAT
>CM053030.1:521162623-521200922 GCA_028564925.1 Lithobates sylvaticus | reverse complement strand
GATTAATGGGGCGCTATTCGTCCCAATAAAACCAATGATGGGGCACTGATGCTAGGGCATTTTCTGCTTCCAATGGCCACAGTCCGGCCCTCTTGAAGCCTGGAGGATAGTAAACAGGACCATTGCTTAGAAAATTTGGAGACCCCTGGAATAGACTATAAATCCAACAAGCTATAACATACAGAACCAAGACATCAACAGAGGAAAGACTCTGGGACGCAAGGGGATTTAGGGAAAAAACGTCCAGGGGAATCAAGTAGGTAAATAGGTTTGGTTCAATTGGTGAGACTAAGTCAGTCCCCCAGAAATCACTCTGTTCATCTCTATTGCCTAGTTATTGTATGACTTTGTGATTTTAAAGGCTAAGTTCACTTTTTCTAGAAAGTAAACCATGCAGTCGATGGGGATTAGTAAATATTAACAAGGTGTGCAGCTTTGTAAAATATTCATTAACGTTATAGTTGTACCTGTAGGCCATTTAGGTCCCTCCAAAAACCTGAAAACCCCCCTTGTAATATCTTGTCACAGGGATGTGAAAACCATTCGACTTTAACTCCCCACTTCCAGCATTACAAGAGTGAAAAACAATGATTTTCACATCCTTGCAACAATGCAGAGGTTGCTATCTGAGATTTTTTCAGTCGGGCTTCTGGAGAAACCTAAATGACCAACAGGCATGACAATAAAATTAATGAACACTTTGGGCTCCTTAATTAAACCTCCTCCAAGTAAAGAAGTGTAGTTTCTGCATCATTCTGTTGATCCTTGTTTGTTCTCCACAGGTGCGGTAAGGTCACCCAAGTTGATGATCCTACGACAATTTTCT
The DNA here is from genome assembly GCA_028564925.1 of Lithobates sylvaticus. Taxonomy (NCBI): domain Eukaryota; kingdom Metazoa; phylum Chordata; class Amphibia; order Anura; family Ranidae; genus Lithobates; species Lithobates sylvaticus. The sequence goes on along the minus strand of CM053030.1, from coordinate 521,200,096 downwards.
GCTGTAACGGAATGGAGGGTCAATACGTCAGCGTGGTGATTCCGGGGCGCAGTGAATTCCTGCACTTGTGCGAGGTGGAGGTCTACAGTGACCCCGTAGCTCAGGAGAAGCATGTCTGCTGGTAAACCTCAGAGGTCCACGACAGAAGGAATCCTAAAGTTCATCATCAAATTTCATGTCCATCTTGATGATACGTCTGTTCTCCTATCTAGCTAGAGGACATTTTCTGCTCTATACCTTGTAATCCTGTTTTAAGAAAACTCTTTACAGACATCTTTCAAGAATTAGATTTTCATTATACATAAAAATAATGTGTATTATACGTAGGGGACAGTTTAGAAATGTTTCCACCAAAGAGTCACCCAGGATTCACCCATTTTTCCAGTTGAATCCAAATATGCGAATCTTGGGTAAAATTATTGTGGGAAAGCATTTATAAATAGACCACTTACCAATTAGCTAAAGTCATCTAGTTTTGGATGAAGTGTAGAAGGGTTGGAACCACTGCTGTCAGTGTCCTCATTGTGGAAATTTGCTTCATATATTTGTCCTGGTGACGATAATCAGAAAAAGATGAGAAACCTCAAATGTAAGATGTTCAAACTTGTTTTGGTGATAATAGTGTTTCCTCACCTAGGTGCTTGCTAAAGACAATAAAGTTTCTTTCACACTATCTTATTTTTTTCTGCGCCATCCATGGTTGTTTTTGTTTTTTTTTATGTATTTTTTTCTCTTCAGGTCTATTGCAATTGATCTTGTTAAAATAAATATTAGATGAAATTATTGTTAAGGGGTCAGTCATTAAAGTGGTAGGAAATCCTAAGTTTTCTTAAAAAATGTCTGCATACCCCCCCCCCCCCCCCCCCCCCCCCCCCCCCCCCTACCTATCCTGCATAACCTGTTTAAAAAGCTATGAGTAAGCACTCTTGGTAGTGTGAAACACGTTAGCTATTTTCCTGCTTTGCTGTGACCTATTTTTGTGTGATTCCATATTTTACCAATAAAGGCTTTATGAAGGTCAGTCGATCAACCGAGTCGGTGGAAAGGCGCACCCTGTGATCACAAAGCCTCCAGCAGCACTGAATGTGCGTTCCGAAAGAACACTGGATGCAGGACAGGCCAGTATCTCAATTGTATACTGTGCAAGCTCTGGCCAGTGATCCATCCTCAAGACCCAGTAAGCCAGAGGATTTTCGGTGGGAAAGGTGTCCAAGTCTGACCTTGCCCCTAGGTATTGCTGCACCATGTACATCAGACGCTGGCAATGGTTGCTGGAACCGATCATACCTTGGGGCTGCGGATAAAAAATTGTCTGAACGCATCAGTCAGACGGCCACCTTCTCCACTGCTCCTTCTGATCGAAGCCTCAGCAACTCGTTGCCCAGGACCAGGAGTTTGTAAGCTCCCAGTCTCTGGGAACGCGTTGCACTTGCTGCAAGGCCTCCCGGAGATGACTCATCCTCTGCTCCCTCTGCGACGGCAAGATAAGGTTCGCAACCTTACCCTTGTACCGTGGATCAAGGAGAGTGGCCAGCCAGTATGGTCCCTCTCCTTGATCCGAAGAATACGAGGATCCTTCTGCAGGCTTTGCAGGATCAGGGAGGCCATACAGCGTAGGTTAGCTGAGGCATTCGGTCCAGAGTCCTCTGGGTCACTAAGGACAACATGATCCGCAGCCACCTCCTCCCAGCCACGTACAAGTCCACTGGTTTCTTGGGACTGTAAATCATCCCTAAAAGACTGCTGCTGCTGCTGAGTGCCAGGCTCCACCTCCATGCTGACACAATCCTCCTCCTCCTCCTCCTCCTCTTCCTGTGTGAAGTGTGGGGCAGAAGGAACACTGTCTGGATAAAGGGGGCCTTGAGAGGCAAGGAAGTCCTCCTCTTCCTGCCTCTGTTCTGCCTCAAGTGCCCTGTCCATTATTCCACATAGCGTATGCTCCAACAGGTGGACAAGAGGTACAGTCACTGATGCATGCACTGTCACTGCTCACCATCCTCGTGGCCTCCTTAAATGGTGACAGGACAGTGCATGCATCCCTGATCATGCCCCATGCATGAAAACCAAGCTCCCCTGACCCTGTCCTGGTGCCATAGTCGCACAGGTACTCATTGATGGCCCTCTGCTACATATGCAGCCGCTGCAGCATGGCCAACGTTGAGTTCCACCTGGTGGGCATGTCACATATAAGGCAGTTCTTGAGCATGTTCAACTTCTTTTGCAGCTCAGCCAGCCGAGCACTGGCATTATATGATCGGCGGAAATGCACACAGACTTTCCTGGCCTGCCTCAGGACGTCCTGTAAGCCCAGGTACCTGCCCAAGAACCGCTGCACCACCAAGTTAAGGACGTGAGCCACACAGGGCACATGGGTCAGTTGTCCCTGTCGCAGGGCGGAGAGGAGGTTGGTGCCATTGTCGCAAACCACCATTCCTGGCTTAAGCTGGCATGGCGTCAACCACCTCTTGGCCTGCCCCTGCAGAGCTGACAGAACCTCTGCCCCAGTGTGGCTCCTGTCCCCCAAACACACCAGCGCAAGCACGGCATGGCATCTTTTTGCCTGCTTACTTGCGTAGCCCCTTGAACGCCTGCGGAGCACCGCTAGTTCCAAGGACAAAGCACAGGAAGAGGCCATGGAGGAAGAAGAAGAGGAGGGGGTGGAGGAGAGAGGTGTGTCACAACCAGTAGTAGCATTTTGGAGGCATGGTGGCGGAAAAACAACCTCCAACACTACTGCACCTTGTCCTGCATCCTTCCCAGCTGCCAAAAGAGTGACCCAATGGGCCTTGAAAGATAGGTAACGTCCCTGTCCATGCCTGCTGGACCATGAGTCAGCGGTAAATGCACCTTACCGCTGACCGCCCTGTCCAGCGAGGCATGGTCATTACCTTCCACATGCCGGTAGAGAGCTGGAATCGCCTTCCGTGAGAAAAAGTGGTGTTTGGGAACCTGCCACTGAGGAACCGCACATTGCACAAACTCACGGAAGGGTACCAACTGAAAAGGTAGCAGTTGAAGTGCTAGCAATTTAGCCAAGCTAGCATTCAACCGCTGGGCATGTGGCTGGCTGGAAGTGAACTTCTTTCGACGGTCCAGCAGCTGGGGCAGGGAAATTTGCCTGGTACAATCTGACGTCGTTGTACTGCTAGCAGAGTGCCCGCAAATACTTGGCTTGACACACCTAATTCTACACCTTCATTCCTCTCAGTGCAGCTTTCAGAGAGGACTGAAGGTATAGTGGGGTTGGAGATCCCAGCTGATGAGGAGCAAGGAGAGGTCCGCTTTGTTCTTTGGTGTGGGTCTTTAAGGTACGCTTGCCAACGAGCTGCATGGCAGGTCAACATATGTCTGCTCAAGCATGTGGTGCCCAAGTGGCTGATGTTTTGGCCACGCAAGATATGCTTGAGACATATGTTGCAAATAGCAGCGGTGCGATCTGCTGCACTTGTCTCAAAAAAGTTTGATTCAGTTGGTGTGCTGCCCTTAAGCTGGCCCCCGGAAGGGCATCCTGCCTCGTTGGAGATGTGCCTCCTCCTCCTCTCTCCTATCAGGCACCCACGTGTAGTCACTGACCTCATCATCCTCTCCCTCTTCATCACTGGAGCAAACCTGGCAGTATGCTGCAGCTGGTGGAACCTGACTGCCAGATTGCTGTCCTTGAGCATCCTCTCTCTCTGCGCTCACACTACTGCCTTCCTCTAGCTGGGTATCCTCATAAGAGCCTTCAAAACACTGGGCATCCTCCTGGAGCATGTACCCAACACTGTGGTCAAACAGGTGGGGGGACTCCTCAGGAGGACATGGTGGGTCTAGTGAAGGAGTGACTGATGACATTTAGACGAGGGAAGAGGACGCGTTGGCAGCTGCTTTGCCAGTACCCTGAGCCTGGGTGAGAGAGGATGAGGATGGCTTGGTCATCCACTCTACCAAGTCTTCGGCATGATGCGGCTCAACACATCCAGCTGCCGAAAATAAGGACAAGCGTGTCCCATGGCCACGTGCTGATGACGATGCAACGCGTCCATCAGTGGAAGGAATAGTGCCCCATCATTGGTATCAGTGGGAGGAATAGTGCCCAATCATTGGTATCAGTGGAAGGAATAGTGCCCCATCATTGGTATCAGTGGAAGGAATAGCGCCCCATCATTGGTATCAGTGGAAGGAATAGTGCCCCATCATTAGTATCAGTGAGAGGAATAGTGTCCCATCATTGGCGTCAGTGGGAGGAATAGTGTCCCATCATTGGCGTCAGTGGGAGGAATAGTGCCCCATCATTGGTGTCAGTGGGAGGAATAGTGCCCCCATCATTGGTGTGAGTGGGAGGAATAGTGCCCCCATCATTGGTGTGAGTGGTAGAAATAGTGCCCCCATCATTGGTGTGAGTGGGAGGAATAGTGTCCCATCATTGGTGTGAGTGGGAGGAATAGTGTCCCATCATTGGAGTCAGTGGGAGGAATAGTGTCCCAGTATTGGCGTCAGTGGGGTGAATAGTGTCCCATCATTGGTGTCAGTGGGAGGAATAGTGCCCCATCATTGGTGTCAGTGGGAGGAATAGTGCCCCATCATTGGTGTCAGTGGGAGGAATAGTGTCCCATCATTGGTGTCAGTGGTAGGAATAGAGCCCCATCATTGGTGTGAGTGGTAGAAATAGTGCCCCATCATTGGTGTGAGTGGGAGGAATAGTGTCCCATCATTGGCGTCAGTGGAAGGAATAGTGCCCCATCATTGGAGTCAGTGGGAGGAATAGTGTCCCATCATTGGGATGAATAGTGCCCGATCATTGGCGTCAGTGGTAGGAATAGTGCCCCAACATTGGTGTCAGTGGGAGGAATAGTGCCCCATAATTGGCATCAGTGGAAGGAATAGTGCCCCATCATTGGTATCAGTGGGAGGAATAGTGCCCCATCAGTGGTATCAGTGGGAGGAATAGTGTCTCAAAAACCAGATAAAAGCAAGCAAAGGGCCACATCTGGCCCTAGGGCTGCAGTTTGGAGACCTCTTCTCTCGGGTCTCTGCTAAAACAATACTGTATATAATGTTTGGGGGGTTGTAAGTAATTGTCTCTCCTAAACTTTCTGACATTGCTCGAGCAAACATGACTTTAGATATCAAAAATGTATTGAATCTCTGGAATGACAACATTACAGAGAGCACAATAGTAATAATAAAATAATAAAACTTGTTTATTAATAAATAAGTGGAAGCCAAATCCTAAACACACCGGACAGCACGCGACTTTGGATCGATCGCCCCTTTCAGTCGCTGTAGCAATTGTTTTGGTGGTGGATTTAACGTCTCCGCATCCAGCTTTTGAAAATCGACATCGTCAATCAGCGTGGACAACACACCTGCGATCTTCTCCAGGTCAAACAGCGCATGGCGCGGCCCCGGGGCCATCCGGCCCTCAGCGGGGAGATCTACGCCATTTGTTTCCAGGACTTTCAACCTGCGCTGTGCGATCATCTTCAGGAAGGAGTAGAATTCTGTATAATCGATCCCTGTGCAAGATTTCATGATGACCTGGGGAAGGAGTGCAAATTAAAATCAGTGCTATAGAAAAGAATCATAAAAATTGCAATTTATTATTTTTTTATATCAGTTTAATAATTTATTTAACTTTAATTCATAATAATAATAATTATTTGTTCATGTGTTTACGATCCCTTCCCCCTTCCTCTATAGCTCAGCTGAACTCCATTAAAATGCACACGATCACGCCGGCTCTCCTGGCAGCAAATTATAGATGGGGCCCGTCTTTTGCAAGTTTGCTGTTTTGGCAAAAGCTTCAACTGGCAAACTTCATTACGATCTCTGCCCCCCACCAGGTGCCTTTAGACGACGTCTCACTCCATTTCGAGCTCTTATGCCAAGAGCAATCTCAGTTACGTCACGTGGTGTCTCTGACCTATCGATTGCTGGTGTGTCCCCACCACCGTCCTTCAGGCCCTCATATATTTTCAAGTGAGAACGGGACTTGGGAGCAGGGCTGCTACAAGGGGTGGGCAGGAGGGGCGGCGGTTGCCCTGGGCACTGTGGTGTCATGTGATGTTGGGGGGGGGGGAGGGGGCACCACAAGCAGAGGAATGTAAGGGATTTGTGTAGCGAGGGGGAATTTGGGTGGGCAGCAGGGCGTAAAATTGTTCTAGGAACAAATCAAATCATTATTGAACCAAAAAATAAAATAAAAGCCTCATGCATGTGTCCTGCTTCTTAGTATAGGGGGTCAGCAATGCCAAGAGTTGGTGAAAGCAGGGGTCCGTCGTCCAGAGACAATTACGAATAAAATCCAGATTATTCTCCTGGAGCTCCCGCAGCAAAGGCATATGATATAATTGGTCACCATTAATAAAGCAACCTATTTTTGGTCCAAGAAATCCTCCTCCTCCTGTTCCTGGACTGGACTTGGGTCAAAGCAATAACTCCAAGGCCAATAATAAATAACACGTTCTCTCCTCCGATTCTGCAATCGGCTGGTTGACGAACGGCCGCTCTGAAATTAACTGAGGAGCACGAAATGAAAAGTGCGAATCAACACTCACCAAATTTCTACTAACACGAAATTAGCAGAAGGAGCCCAAAGGGTGGCGCCTGACAAGTGAACTTCCTCTTTATCGGCTCGTAGTATGTCTAGTACGTCACTACGTTCGCGTTTGTTGGCCGACAATTGTGTACCGTTTGTATGCAAGACAAGATCCAGGCAAGCGCCCTTCGGACAAAAGTCTAGCAGAAAATCCAATCGTGTGTACGAGGCTTTATGCTGGAGGTGTGGAGAGGAGACGGGCTCACTTCTCCATGTCTTCTGGTTCCGGCCGGCATCTACAGGCATACCAGACAGACGTCCATCGTATTACCCAAAAATGTACTGACTACGTTTTGCCAAAGGACCTCGATCTTTTTCTTATGCTTCCATTCATCATCACCGTTTCTCTGAAAAGGCCTATAGACGGTCTGTACTACCATTACTGATCGCTGCGGCAAAGCGATGCATTCCCCTCTTTTGGAAACAGACGCAGGCACCGTCCATAGCCGTCTGGTTGAAAAGAGTCACTGAAGTTAACGAAATGGAGGATCAGGTGGCCACGGAAAAAGGTGTCCGTGATAAATTCCTCAGAAAATGGTTCTACTGGCACAACTTTGTTTATTATGAGGTAGACATGTGCAATTCGTTTAGTTTTTTTTCGTTTTTCGTTATTTTCGTTCAGTTGTTATCGTACGAATGAACGAACGATTCGGTAAAAATTTTAAGGAATAACAAATCGAACGAATTCGAAAACAACGAATATCCGAAAAAACAAATTAGAAACAACGAATCTACGAAAGAAGAAAATCCGAAAAAATCGAAAACAGGAACAACGAAAATCAAAATGAACGAAAAAATTAGTACATTCGTAACTTTTTTTTTTTTGTTGAATTGGTAATTTTCCGTGTCTCTTACAATGGCGCTGCTTAACGTGCCTCGAATGGATTGAACGAAAAAATTTGTAAATTCGTAACTTTTTTTTCGATTCGTAATTTTCCGTGTCTCTTAAAATGTAATAATAGCATACACATTACATAAAATTATGGATTATGCTCCGATTACGAATCTACGAATGTTACGAATCTACGAATAAATACGAATGCGTCCGAATTTCGAATAAACGAAAATTAAACTAACGGAAAACCGAATCAACGAAAAAATAACTCTAACGAAAATACGAATCGTTACGAATACGAACACCGACGACTTACGAATTTACGAATCGTTACGAATCAACGGAAAGGAAAAAAACGAAAATAAACAAATTTTTTTGTTGTGCACATGTCTATTATGAGGTGTACAGGGCCTTTCTGACCTGGAGACTGATCCGAGGGTTCCTCTCTGCTTTGGGCTAAGTGGGGTGGCGGAATGACTGGTTCCCCTCCTCCTCCCCTACACCTTGTTCCCTTTCTTCTCCCATACCTTTCTGGCCTTTTTTTTTTTTTCCCTCTCCTCTCCTTTTTCCCTTGTCCCCTCTCTTGCTATTATGTGTCCTTCTCTGGATAATTCCTTTACTGTGTTTTTCTCTGTGCAAAATGCCACACGGGATTCAGGGACTCCTTAGTGCAGTGTTTCTCAAACTTTTTCGTCTTACGGCGCACCAAATAAATCTAAAGAAAAATCACGGCACACCTGAAAAGATTGAAACATTTTTGTGGTGAAGAACTTATTTATTTTTACATATATTTAATTTTAAATTGAATGTGAAAGGATTTGCCTGCTTTTCGAGAGCAAATCAGATTGAAGGGAGGCTCCAAAGTCGACAAACGCAACAAAACAAATGGAACGGTCTCTATTATTATAATAGAATTAGAGCGATCGAGTTCTCCCGAGATCTCGCACAAGTCTAGCGTTACAAAAAGAACCAATGAATGACAGACTGACAGAGGTTGCATTTTTTTTTTAAGTTGTGCTCAAAAGTTTGCATATCCTGGCAAATTGTGAAATTTTGGCATTAATATTGAAATGAGATCCCCACATTTTTCACTTCTTATTAAGTGATTGAACAGGACTGACTGGCATATTTAAGGCTTTGGATATCTTTTTATATCCTTTTCCATCTTTGTAAAGTTTCATTATCTTGTTACGCAGGTCTTTTGACTGTTCTTTTCTACCTCCTCATGGCTCTGTGTCTAGCCTGCTTAGTGCATCCATGCGAGAGCTAACAAACGCATTCACTATTTATACACAGGCACTAAAATGTGATTTAAAAGGCCACAAATGTGGGAAATTAACCTTTAAAGGGGTTGTAAACCCTCGTGTTTTTTCACTTTAATGCATCCTATACATTAAGGTGAAAAAACACCTGGCAGTCGCCAGCCCTCAAGTTTTACTTACCCGAGCCCCTTCTTCTCCTCGGTGGGGACGCGCTGTCCCTCTCTCTACAGGGTCTCGGCTCTTGTTTGGATAGATTGATAGCAGCGCAGCCATTGGCTCCCGCTGCTGTCAATCAAATCCAATGACGTGGGTACCGGGGCCGAGTCCGCCATTCGTGTCTGCGGACGCAAATGCTGGACTCGTGAGCACTCCCGCCTCGTGAGCGCTTCTCCCAGGGGGTTATCTGATGTGGGGAGGAGCCGCGAGAGCTGCCGAGGGACCCCAGAAGAGGATGTTTGGGGCCACTCTGTGCAAAACGAGCTGCACAGTGGAGGCAAGTATATGTTTGTTATTTAAAAAAAAAAATTATCTTTTACAATAACTTTAATTGCCATTTTAACCTGTGTGTGCCACCTTCTGTGTCTGTACAAAGGCCAAACATTCCAGGGTATGTAAACTTTTTATCAGAGCTATTTGGGTGATTTCTGTTATTATTATGATTTAATCGCTTAAGCCCCGGACCACTTTTTGCGATTCGGCACTGCGTCGATTTAACTGACAATTGCACGATCGTGCGACGTGGCTCCCAAACAAAATTTACGTCCTTTTTTTCCCCACAAATAGAGCTTTCTTTTCGTGGTATTTGATCACCTCTGCGGTTTTTATGTTTTGCGCTATAAACAAAAAAAGAGCGTCAAACGCATTATTTTTTTTTACTTTTTGCTATAATAAATATCCCCAAAAAATTTCCTCAGTTTAGGCCGATACGTATTCTTCTACAGATTTTTGGTGAAAAAAAAAAAAAAAAAAAATCGCAATAAGCGAATATTGACTGGTTTGCGCAAAAGTTATAGCGTCTACAATATAGAAGATAGTTTTATGGCATTTTTATTAATAATTTTTTTTTTACTAGTAATGGCGGCGATCAGCGATTTTTATCGTGACTGCGACATTTTGGCGGAAGCATCGGACACATTTTTGGGACCATTGGCACTTATACAGCGATCAATGCAAAAAAATTGCATTGATTACTGTAAAAATGTCACTGGCAGCAAAGGGGTTAACCACTAGGTGACGCTGTAGGGGTTAAGTGTGTCCTAGAGAGTGGTTTGTTTACATTAGTATCTCCCCGTTCTTCCTCACCGTGAGACCATCACGGCTATGCCCGCAGACATCGAGTCTGCTGGACCCGCATACGCGGTCACGGAGCTCCCGGCGCGCGCACGCCTGCAAGCCGCCTCTTAAAGGGCAACGTACAGGTACATTAATCTGCCTGTACGTGCCCTTCTACCGCAGTATATCTGCGTGAGGCGGTTGGGAAGCAGTTAAATCACACTTGTTTAATAATAAAAGTAAAAAGAACAAACATAGTCAAAACATAGCCAAAGTATTATCAATAAAAATGCCATAAAACTATCCCCTATTTTGTAGACACTATAACTTTTGCGCAAACCAATCAATAAACGCTTATTGCGATTTTTTATTTATTTACCAAAAATATGTAGAAGAATACGTATCGCCTAAACTGAGGAAAAAAAAAAACGTTTTTTATATACTTAACCACTTTCAGACCGGACCATTATGCAGCCTAAAGACCAGAGGACTTTTTACAATTTCGCACTGCACTGGTTTAACTGGTAATTACGCGGTCATGCAATGTTGTACCCAAACGAAATTTGCGTCCTTTTCTTCCCACAAATAGAGCTTTCTTTTGATGGTATTTGATTGCCTCTGCGATTTTTATTTTTTGCGCTATAAACGGAAAAAGACCGAAAATTTTGAAAAAAAATGATATTTTCTACTTTTTGTTATAAGAAAAATCCAATAAACTCAATTTTAGTCATACTTTTAAGCCAAAATGTATTCAGCCACATGTATTTTGTAAAAAAAAATGTCAATAAGCGTATATTTATTGGTTTGCGCAAAAGTTATAGCGTCTACAAACTAGGGTACATTTTCTGGAATTTACGCAGCTTTTAGTTTACGACTGCCTATCTCATTTCCTGAGGTGCTAAAATGGCAGGGAAGTACAAAACCCCCCCAAATGACCCCATTTTGGAAAGTAGACACCCTAAGGAAATTGCTAAGAGGCATTTTGAGCCCATTGAATATTTTATTTTTTTGTCCCAAGTGATTGAATAATGACAAAAAAAAAAAAAAAAAAAAATGTTTACAAAAAGTTGTCACTAAATGATATATTTCTCACACATGCCATGGGCATATGTGGAATTACACCCCAAAATATATTCTGCTGCTTCTTCTGAGTACGGGGATACCACATGTGTGGGACTTTTTGGGAGCCTATCCGTGTACGGGACCCCGAAAGCCAAGCACCGCCTTCAGGATTTCCAAGGGTGTAAATTTTTGATTTCACTCCTCACTACCTATCACTACCTATCACAGTTTTGAAGGCCATAAAATGCCAAGATGGCACAAAACCCCCCCAAATGACCCCATTTTGGAAAGTAGACACCCCAAGCTATTTGCTGAGTGGCATGTTGAGTCCATGGAATATTTTATATTTTGCCACAAGTAGCGGGAAAAATGACAAACTTTTTTTTTTTTTTTTTTTTTTGCCCAAAGTTGTCACTAAATGATATATTTCTCACACATGCCATGGGCATATGTGGAATTACACCCCAAAATAAATTCTGCTGCTACTTCTGAGTACGGGGATACCACATGTGTGGGACTTTTTGGGAGCCTATCTGTGTACGGGACCCCGAAAACCAAGCACCGCCTTCAGGATTTCCAAGGGCGTAAATTTTTGATTTCACTCCTCACTACCTATCACTACCTATCACAGTTTTGAAGGCCATAAAATGCCAAGATGGCACAAAACCCCCCCAAATGACCCCATTTTGGAAAGTAGACACCCCAAGCTATTTGCTGAGAGGCATGTTGAGTCCATGGAATATTTTATATTTTGCCACAAGTAGCGGGAAAAATTACAAACTTTTTTTTTTTTTTTTTTTTTTTTTGCCCAAAGTTGTCACTAAATTATATATTGCTCACACATGCCATGGGCATATGTGGAATTACACCCCAAAATATATTCTGCTGCTTCTCCTGAGTATGGGGATACTACATGTGTGGGAATTTTTGGGAGCCTATCCGTGTACGGGACCCCGAAAACCAAGCACCGCCTTCAGGATTTCTAAGGGCGTAAATTTTTGATTTCACTCCTCACTACCTATCACAGTTTTGAAGGCCATAAAATGCCCAGATGGCACAAAACCCCCCCAAATGACCCCATTTTGGAAAGTAGACACCCCAAGCTATTTTATGAGAGGCATGGTGAGTATTTTGCAGCTCTCATTTTTTTTTGAAAATGAAGAAAGAAAAGAAAAAAAAAAATTTTTTTTTTTTTTTTTCAATTTTCAAAACTTTGTGACAAAAAGCGAGATCTGCAAAATACTCACCATACCTCTCAGCAAATAGCTTGGGGTGTCTACTTTCCAAAATGGGGTCATTTGGGGGTATTTTGTGCCATCTGGGCATTCCATGGCCTCTGAAACTGTGATAGGCAGTGAGGAGTGAATTCACAAATTCACACCCTTAGAAATCCTGAAGGTGGTGCTTGGTTTTTGGGGCCCCGTACGTGGCTAGGCTCCCAAAAAGTCCCACACATGTGGTATCCCCGTACTCAGGAGAAGCAGCAGAATGTATTTTGGGGTGTAATTCCACATATGCCCATGACATGTTTGAGCAATATATCATTTAGTGACAACTTTGTGCAAAAAAAAAAAAAAAAAATAATAATAATTTATTATTTTTCCCGCAACTTGTGTCAAAATATAAAATATTCCATGGACTCGACATGCCTCTCAGCAAAAAGCTTGGGGTGTCTACTTTCCGAAATGGGGTCATTTGGGGGGGTTTTGAACTGTCCTGGAATTTTATGCACAACATTTAGACGCTTATGTCACACATTACCCACTCTTCTAACCACTTGAAGACAAAGCCCTTTCTGACACTTTTTGTTTACATGAGAAAATAATTTTTTTTTGCAAGAAAATTACGTTGAACCCCCAAACAATATATATTTTTTTAAAGCAAAGGCCCTACAGATTAAAATGGTGGGTGTTTCATTTTTTTTTTTCACTCAGTATTTGCGCAGCGATTTTTCAAACGCATTTTTTTGGGAAAAAACACACTTTTTTAAATTTTAATGCTATCTTGCCCAAATATTTGATGAAATAAAAAATTAGATCTTAGGCCGAGTACATAGATACCAAACACGACATGCTTTAAAATTGCGCAGAAACGTGCAGCGGTGACAAACTACATACATTTTTAAAAGCATTTAAACGCCTTTACAGGTTACCACTTTAGATTTACGGAGGAGGTCTACTGCTAAAATTACTGCCCTCGATCTGACCTTCGCAGTGATACCTCACATGCATGGTGCAATTGCTGTTTACATATGACGCCAGACCGACGCTTGCGTTCGCCTTTGCGCGAGAGCAGGGGGGGACAGGGGTGCTTTTTTTTTTTTTTTTTTTTTTTATTATTATTGATTTTGCTTTTTTATTTTATTTTTCAACTGTTCCTTTCATTTATATATATTTTTTATCATTTTTATTGCTATCTCAGGGAATGTAAATATCCCCTATGATAGCAATAGGTAGTGACAGGTACTCTTTTTTGAAAAAATTGGGGTCCATTAGACCCTAGATCTGTCGTCTGCCCTCAAAGCATCTGACCACACCAAGATCGGTGTGATAAAATACTTTCCCAATTTCCCAATGGCGCTGATTATATCCGGCGAAATATAAGTCATGAAATGCTCGTAGCTTCCGGTTTCTTAGGCCATAGAGATGATTGGAGCCATTCTGGTCTCTGATCAGCTCTATGGTCAGCTGGCGGAACCACCGGCTGCATTCTCAGGTTCCCTGTTGGGACAGGAGAGCCAGAGAAAACCATGGAAGACGGTGGGAGGGGCATTCCCTCCCACTGCTTGTAAAAGCAGTCTAGAGACTAATTAGCCACTAGGATTGCTTTTACATGAAAGCCGACCGCTGGCTGAAAAGAATGATACCAAGATAATGCCTAATCCTGCCGGCATCATTCTGGTATAACCACTCAAAGTCCAGCAACATACCAGTACGTTGCTGGCCCTTGTTTGGCATATATTGTAATCTTTTTTTTCATGCAGCCTGTGGGCTGAACGAAAAAAAAAGATTGATCGGTGGGTATGCCCACCATTAGAACCTCCCTTCATCCACCCACTTCTAATGATGGGCATACATGCACCATTTTGTTTTTAACTGTGGTGGTGAAATCACCTCCAACAGCGCTGGAGTCACGGATTTATGTATCGTGGGAGCAAGCGCTGTTGCTGTCAAGATAAATAAATCCGCGCTGCAGCTGAATGGCGTACCTGCTAAGCAAATTATGGTTAACAATAAAACAAAGTAACATTACAGTATAACAGTAAGATTTACCATACCTGCAAAGCAAATACCAAAAAAAACATAGTAAAAAATAAAACATTTTTTAATGCAACCTGTGCCTAAAATATATATATGCCGAAGCATGGGGGCATCCTCCCGCAAAAAAGTTATGCCGCGTACACACGGTCGGAATTTTCCACGGGCAAGCCTCCGTCGGAATTTCAACCGTATGTAGGCGGCATTAGGAGCAAATCGCTCCTCCGCCCTCTGCTGCCCCCATGCTTCGGCATATATGCTCTTTTTTTTTTTTAACTGTGGTGGTGAAATCACCTCCTACAGCGTTGGAGTCACGGCTTTATGTATCGTGGGAGCAAACGCTGTTGCTGTCAAGATAGATAAATCCGCGCTGCAACTGAATGGCGTACCTGAAAACAAAAAAAAATGGTTAACAATAAAACATTGCAGAATAGAATACAGTAAAAAGGAGAACAATAGAGAGAGAATAGAGAGAAAGAGAACAATAAAACAACAATTTTTTTTTTTTTTATTTTATATTTTTTTTGTTTTATTTTTTACTTTTTTTTTTTAAACTTTTGTTTGTAACTGTAACAGTTCTAACGGAACTGTTGTAACGGTTCCATCGGTTTTGGTCTCAAAATGCGATGGCATTCTTGAGAACGTGTGCCTAGTCTGTGCAATGCTGTACCCTACGCTAATACTCAACTAGTGTATGGTAGCGTTCAAAACATTCACCGATGCAAAGACCAGGATTGTCAGGACAGCGGGGACAATAATAGCGGGTGTCACGCCTAAATCCGCGCTTTCTGCAGACACGACATTTTCTTTGGGGGGCTTGTTGGGTAGGGGTACTCGGGAGGACATAAATAAAATGCTGCTCATGCAGCCGGCTAACTGCATTTGGTTGGGGAATGTGAGGTGGAGCACCGTCTGGAAACAGAAGGGCTCCGATGATCTCTTCCTGGAATTTAAGGAAGGATCCAGTACGTCCTGAAGCTCCGTATAGCACATGAGCATTCAGCAAAGCCAATTGGAAAAGGTAAATAGACACTTTTTTGTACCAGCGTCTAGCCTTACGGGCAACTAGGTACGGCGCCAACAACTGGTCGTTGAGGTCCACCCCTCCCATGTTTTGGTTGTACTCGTGGACACAGAGGGGTTTCGTCACAACACCAGCCGCCGTAGTAATTTGGACCGTCGTGTCTGCATGAAGGGAGGTAAGAACGAAAACATTCTTATTATCCCTCCACTTCATAGCGAGCAAGTTATTACACTTCAAGCAGGCTCTCTCCCCCAGCCTAAGACGGGACTCTACAAGCCGCTGGGGAAAGCCCCGGCGATTAGGTCGCACGGTGCCACATGCTCCAATCTGATGATCAAACAAATGACTAAACAGTGGCACGCTCGTGTAATAATTATCCACGTACAAGTGGTACCCCTTTCCGAATAAGGGTGACACCAAGTCCCACACAATCTTGCCAGCGCTCCCTATGTAGTCAGGGCAGTTTGTCGGCTCTATGTGGCTATCTTTGCCCTCATAAACCATAAATTTACATGTATAGCCTGTGGCCCTGTCACAGAGCTTATACATCTTGACCCCGTATCTGGCACGCTTGCTGGGAAGGTATTGTTTGAATGACAAGCGGCCAGTAAACTTAATCAGGGACTCGTCAACGCAGACAACTTGATGGGGAGTAAACAAGTCTGCAAAACGTTGGTTGAAATGGTTTATGAGGGGCCGAATTTTATAGAGCCGATCGTATGCAGGGTCTCCACGAGGACGACAGAGTTCATTGTCGTTGAAGTGCATGAACCGCAAAATCTGTTCGTATCGTGCCCTGGACATGGAGGCAGAGAACACGGGCATATGGTACATTGGCTCAGTGGACCAATATGAACGCAACGTACCCATTTTAACTATGCCCATGATGAGGGAAAGGCCCAGAAAGATCTTAAATTCGGGGACCGTAATTGGTCTCCAATCTCTGGCAAGGGTGGACAACTGGGGATTAGCAGCGATGTGTTGACCAGCGTACAAATTGGTTTGGTCCACAATAGATCTATAGAGATCTTCGGTGAAAAACAGCGAAAAAAAATCAAGTGACGTAAAATCAGCTGTTTCCACCTGAATACCGGGTTGGCCAGTGAATGGGGGAAGTACGGGTTCTGCAGAAGTGGTGGGCACCCAATCAGGATTGGCAAATTCTGCAGGAAGGGCACTATGGGCACGACGGGCCTGTCTTTGTCGTCTTCTTGGTGGCAGCGGGACACTACTTGTGCTTGCCACCTCGCCAGCTGAAACTGCACTTATGGGACTCGCCACGTCACCACGTGATACTGCAGTGCTGGTTTGACTACGTCCAGGGTGTACTAGGCCGCTGGTGCTTGCCTGTTCACCAGAAGGAATAGCGGCTCTAGTACGTCTCTGCCTCCTACGAGCGACCTGCGGTTCCTGCACCTCAACAACAGAAGAAGGAGTTTGGGGTCTGGTACGCCTGACCTTAGCAGGGACCACAACTCCGCCGTCAGAGCTATCTGTCATGGAGCCGCTGTCGTCTACTGGGTCGTATTCTGAGCCTGATTCTGACAGATGAGTGACCTCCTCTTCACTATCTGTCATGCTCAGAAACAAGTAGGCCTGTTCACTAGTGTACGTTTGACTTGCCATTTTGGGCTCTAAATTTAGTAGTACACTAGTGAGACTCACAGGAAAAAAAAAAGCTCCTGACTGTTAGCGACTGAATCAAAACGCTACCAAAAAACTGTAAGCGATCGCAGGGATCAGGCCTGACTCTGCGAACGCTGCAGTTATGTGTGCTTAGTGTTTTGTAAGTGACAGTGATCGATCGATACTGCACTTGGGTGGGCTGGGCGGAGGGGGAAAAAACGCAGGTGCTAGCAGGTATCTGGGCTGATCCCGCTAACAATGCGTTTTTGGGAACCCTAAACAGCTGGGGACGCTAGTATAGATCTGATCAGATCAGATATCGATCTGTTCAGATTCTATACCACTAAGGGAGGTGTATGCTGCGTGCGTGGGTGTTTGCGGTACTGGCACTAACCCGACGCTGCCTGGGGCGACGCAGACCTTATTTGACTCTAAAACCTTACTTATATCACCCGCCGGGCGATCAGGGGGTTAAACCTTTATTAGGTAATAAACGGCGGGTGCCCTGAAACTATAAAAAATAAACTAACTGACCAGCGTCACCCGTAACAGTTATATGGTGATCACTGGTGAAAGGGTTAACTAGGGGGCACTCAGGGGGTTAAAACCTTTAGTAGGTAGTATATGGGGGGTCCCTGACCCTATAAAACGCTGCGGCAAACCTAAATACCTACCTCCCTAACTAGCGTCAACTGTGACACTAATACAGCGATCAAAAAAACGATCGCTTAGTGACACTGGTGACGGGGGGTGATCACGGGGTTAAACCTTTATTAGGGGGGGTTCCTAGACCTAAAGGGGGCTAAATCTAACTGCCCTAACAGATATTAGGGTCACAATGCACCAATGCAGTTAACAGTAAAAAAAAAAAAAAAAAAAAAAAAAACTGCTTTGGTGTCACTGTGACAGGGGGTGCAGGGGGGCAATCGGGGGGGGGGTGGGGTGTGTAAAGTGTGCCTAGAATGTTCTACTGTTAGTGTAGTGTAGTGTAGTGTAGTGTAGTGTTGTGCAACTCACGTGTCTTCTCTCCTCGGCGTCGGTTCGAAAAGACCGCCACGAGGAGAGATGACCTCACTTCCCCGGGCTCTGTACACAATACAGAGCCAGGGGAAGCATTCCATTGGCTGGGAGCGATCGCGAGGGGGGGGGCACGAATGAGTGCCCCCCCCCTCATCTCCGATCCCTCCCCCAATGTCCCGGACAATTTACAGACACGGGGCGGGCCCGATCGGCCCCCCACCCGCGTCTGTTAGGGATGACATCACTTCCTCTAGCCCTGTTTACATGACGGGGCTAGAGGAAGTGTTTCATTGGCTGGGAGCGATCGCGAGGGGGGGGCCACGAATGAGTGGCCTCCCCCTCATCTCCGATCGCTCCCCCAACGATGCCGACCGCCGCAGGCCGGGGGGGGGGCAGGCCCCCCACCGGGGGGGGGGCCCGATCGGGCCCCCCACCCGCAGACAGGTAGGGACGTATATATACGCCCTCCTGCCTGTACGTGCCATTCTGTCGACGTATATCGTCGTGCGGCGGTCGGCAAGTGGTTAAAAAAAAAAAGGTCAAAAAAAAAAAACAAGAAACAAAAACTGAAAAAATGTTTGTTCTTTTTACTTTCTATTATTAAACTAACTAAACTGTACTTCTGTCTCGGCCTGATTTCATGGTTTCTGACACCTACCCTGAAAATAAGACCTACCCCGAAAATAAGACCCATCTCGAATTTCTAGGATGGCTGCAATATAAGCCCTACCCAGAAAATAAGCCCTAAGTCCTTGTAAAATCATGTAATCTACACTGTAAAATGATTATATAATGTCCAGTGTGTGTCTTTTTTATGTAACATTATTACCCCACTTCAATTCTGCCACCCTGTGGGCTACCGATACCTGACAGTGCTGATCCCAGCCGTCCATTGTGTCCTTCCACTCCGCGATCTCCCGCTGCACCGATGTCAACTCTTTCTGTAGAAAGCGCCACATAACCGCCACATTGCAGCCATTTACCCAGTTGTGGTTGATTGAAATGGTGTCTATCTGGAACAAAGAAAATGCACATTCTGTACAAAGATTGCAAGTGCTTTTAACCAATTGCCTACTGAGCACTTATAACCCCTTTCCTGCCAAGGCCAGTTTTCAGCGCTGTCATTTTTATTTTTTTTTCACACAAATAGAGCTTTCTTTTGGTGGCATTTAATCACCCCTGGGGGTTTTATTTTTTGCTACATCAAAAAAAAAAAAAAAACAAACAGTTTTCATAGTTTGTTAAGTGAAGTAAAATTACCTGATTTTTCTCCTTCACTGATGTGCGCTGATGAGGCGGCACTGATGGGCAAGGATAGGTGGCAATGATGGGCACAGATAGGTGGCACTGGTAGGTGACGCTGATGATGAGGCACTGATGGGCACTAATTGGCAGCACTGATGGGAACTGATAGGCACTCATGAGGCGGCACTGGTGGACACCGATAGGTGGCACTGATGGGCACGGATAGGTGGCACTGGTAGGTGACGCTGATGATGAAGCACTAATGGGCACTAATTGGCAGCACTGGTGGGCACTGATGAGGAGGCAGTGGCTCTTCATGTGCGGGACCGATGACCCGTTTACACAAGCCGGTAATCGGCTTTTTTTTCTTTTCTCCTCGCACTGTCAGCGATTGGCTGACAGCTGATCACGTGGTAAAGGGTCGGGATCGGCCCCTTACTCCGATCTGTGATCAGCCGAGTCTCATTGACCCTCTGATCACAGAGCATGCCCCACAGGGACGCCCATGCACTCCCCGGCAATTTAGGCCCACGCTGTGGCTTTCTTTCGGCTATAGCCCAGGCGCAAAGAGGTTAACGTGGCCCTGTTGCTGTCCTAAAAGTAGTCAATGGCAGCCATCCTGTAAAAGAACAGGCTGAATACTTACCCGCTGGGCACTGTGGTTCCCCCTGCTGTTCCCTATGTCAATATATAACACAGTAGTGACACCGGGGTTGGGAGAAAGGAACTAGTGGGGTGGATTTACGTCCATATTTTGCTACCACTCGTTATTGACCCTTGGCTTGTTCCTCGACTGCTCTTCTGTTTGATCCTTATCTGCTACTGGACCCCCTCTTGCTCACCTCCTTGTAGGGTAATCCTGAGGACTGCAACCTGGAAACTAACACGCTGCAAAATCTCCACCATCAGGAGCTCTGGTGAACACCGGTTAGTACTTAGACTCCGCACCCCAGGTGAGCCCACATCATCCATTAGGGTGACTGGTCCAAATCATTTGGTGGAGGGGGGATTATGGTGGGGGGGTTGTTTTTCAAGGGTTGGGCTTGGTCCCTTAGTTCCAGTGAAGGGAATTCTTAAGGGGTCAGCATACCAAGACATTTTGGACAAATTCATGCTCTTTGTGGGAACAGTTCGGGGGCGGCCCCTTCCTGTTCCAACATGACTGCCCACCAGTCCACAAAGCAAGGTCCATAAAAGACATGGATGAGCGAGTTTGGGGTGGTGGAACTTGACTGGCCTGCACAGAGTCCTGACCTCAACCCCCCACAGAACACCTTTGGGATAAATTAGAGTGGAGACTGCGAGCCAGGCCAGACCATGTGATCACTGTGACGAATCACAAAGGCTATCACAATAGTACATAATGAATGGCATAAATGAAAGCCATCCATTGTGTACATTTGTCATGTGATCTGTTGTGATTGGTCACAGCGATCACACAGTACCGGCAGCGGCCCGTTACACTGATCTGTCATCAGCTGTGACAGGTGGAAACAGCAGGTGACAGAGCGTGCCACAGTGGGGAGCGAGCCAGGCCTTCTCGTCCAACATCAGTGCCTGACCTCACAAATGCGCTTCTGGAAGAATGGACAAACCTTCCCATAGACACCCTCCTAATCCTTGTGGACGGCCTTCCCAGAAGAGTTGAAGCTGTTATAGCTGCAAAGGGTGGGCCGACCCAATATTGAACCCTACGGACCAAGACTGGGATGCCATTAAAGTTCACGTGCGTGTAAAGACAGGCGTCCCAATACTTTTGGCAATATAGTGTATGTCATGTATATGTGATCCTCCTTCTCTCCGAGTTCCACAACAAAAAAACAAAAGCACGCATGCCCCCTTGCCTTACCACATTGTACACCTGATGATGCCACCCGCTGGGCACAAAGATGATCTCTCCGGCTTCCTGCGTGACCTCTATCGGTGGGCAGCACTTCTGATAATTTGGGTACAGTTTAGGGTCCTGAAGGGTAGGAGATGTCACATCGTATGGGAGATTTCCATGGCAATCCCTGAGATTTTCCTCTGATCCCGGGGGAAAGAGCAACCACTTCTTCTGCCCACAGATGTTCGCTGACCAGCTGTATGAACGGAAGACGTCGGCGTGGAACGGGGTCCTGGAATCAGAAGAGTACATTGTAGCCAAGTATATTGTTTTCTATCAGTAAGGTCTGAGGAGCAGACAGTAAAGGGCCCCATTAACACCAGCAGACGTGCTATAAGATGTGCATAGATTGTAAGCTCTGATCCCTCCTGTATTGTACTTGTACGGTCTGCCCTCATGTTGTAAAGCGATGCGCAAACTGTTGGCGCCATATAAATCCTGTATAATAATAATAATATAATAACAATGTGTGGCTTCTGGTGTGAATTGTGCATGTGTACTGCACTGTACACATCAGTGTTTACTTTTATAGTAATATAAAAGTATTAATAGTATTATAATTAATAATAATATTATTAGTATAATATTAATTAATTAACATTAATTAACTCCATTTTAAGGGAGAAGAGAAGGAGAGAATTATTTTATTTTTTTATATATTTTTTTGTTTGTTTTTTTGTTTTCTTCTTTTGTTGTTCAATTATTATTTAATATAAGTAGCCTTATATATACTTGATATTTGATGAAAATACAAGCGATCTGTGTTAAGACATACTCTGTGGTATGCATGCAATTAACATGTGTTTGTTCATATTTATAACAAATTGTTGGAAAAAAATAAAATATAGAATAAAAAAAAAAAAGAAGGATTGTAAGCTCTGAGGAGCAGCTCCCTCCTGTATTGTAACTGTACTGTGTGCCTTCATGTTGTAAAGTGTTGTACAAACTGTTGGCGCCATATAAATCCTGTATAATAACAATGTGTGGCTGCTGGTGTGTGTTGTGCATGTACACATCAGTGTTTATTTTTTTTATAGTAATATAAAAAGTATTAATTTTATTATAATTAATATAATAATAATTTATAATATAATAAATATTATTATTAGTATTATAATATTAATTAACTCCATTTTTTTTTTTGCTTGATACAGTGAGTACAGTAAAATTTCCCAGTAAACTATTAACCACTTCAGTACTGGCGTTTTCACCCCCCTTCCTGCCCAGGCCAATTTTCATCTTTCAGCTCTATCACATTTTGAATGAAAATTGCGCGGTCATGCAACTCTGTACCCATATGAACTTTTTATAATTTTTTTCACAGAAATATATATCTTTCTTTTAGTGGTATTTAATTGCCACTGGGTTTTTTTTTTTTTTTTGGTAAATGGCAGGTGCGCAAGTGCCCGCTGCACTGCGGGGGGGGGGGGGTGCCGATGCTCGTGGCCGGCGGTCGCGATGACCGCCGGCCATGAGCAATCGCGGGCACAAGAGGCAGAACAGGGACGTGTGTGCGTGTGTGTAAACACACAAATCCCTGTTCTGTGAGGAGGGAGACAGATCGTGAGTTACTAATAGCTAGGAATAACGATCTGTCATCTCCTATAGTCAGTCCCCTCCCGCTACAGTTAGAACACACAATAGGGAACACAGTTAACCCCTTGATCCCCCCCTAGTGTTTAACCCCTTCCCTGCCAGTGACATTAATACAATGTACAAAAATAAAAATGAAATGAGACTCACAATGTTATCCACTTGCCACCCGCCCTATAGGAAAATGACGGCGGCAAAGTGGTTTTAAAATCCTGACCGGGCGTCATATGACGTCCTCAGGAATTTAAGCTGCTGTGCATCGCGGCGATCGTTGTTGCGGGGTGTCAGTCTGACACCCCGCAACTACGATCTCGGTAAAGAGTCTCTGGAGACTCTTTACCACGTGATCAGCCGTGTCCAACGACTGATCACAGTGTAAATAGGAAGAGCCGTTGATCAGCTTTTCCTCACTCGCGTCTGTTAGACGCGAGTAGAGGAGAGCCGATCGGCTGCCCTCCCCCCCCCCCCCCCCGAGGATGCCCACACTGGACCACCAGGGGCGCCACCAGACCACCAGGGATGCCCAGCACCAGGTATGCCACCCTAGACCACGAGGGATGCCAGTCAGTGCCCACAATGGATGCCAATCAGTGCCCACAATGGGCATCACTGATTGGCATGCATTATTGTTTGGCACTGATTAGCATCCATCAGTACAAAACAAAAAAATACAATGCCGCCTATAAGTGCCCATCTATCATCATCTAACTATCAGTGCCCATCCATGCCACATATCAGTGCCACCTCATCGGTGCCCATCAGTGCCGCCTTATCAGTGAAGGAGAAAATTTACTTATTTACAAAGTTTTGAAACTGAAACAAAAAAAAAAACATATTTTTTTTTCAAAATTTTCGGTCTTTTTTTATTTGTTTAGCAAAAAATAAAAACCGCAGAGGTGATCAAATACCACCAAAAGAAAGCTCTATTTGTGGGAACAAAATGATAAAAATGTAATTTGGGTACAGTGTTGTATGACCGCGCAATTGTCATTCAAAGTGCGACAGCACGGAAAATTGGCCTGGGCAGGAAGGTGTTTAAGTGCCCCCCGGTATTGAAGTGGTTAAAAACAATATCCCGTGTTAAGGACTGGTGCTCATCCGTGTAATCCTGCTGGTGTATGCATTACTGTATGTGGCCAGAGGTCCGGGGGGGGGGGCGCTCTTCGGGTTCCTGGAGAACTCAGAGACACTGGAGAACTGTTGACGTCACTTTCCGGTGCTCCGAATCGTGTGTTACGCCCGCCCCACCCAGCTGGGAGTGTCTCCGAGGTCTCCAGGAAGCACTGGGAGCCACCAGCGCCCCCTGGACCTCTGGCTATGTACTGCATACGCCAGCGGCTTTACATGGATGAGCACCAGACTCCTTAACACGGGGATATTGTTTTTAACATTGCGAGTCTCATTCCACTTATTTGATCCTTCTACTGCTCGTATTGCAGGACAATCGCTCGTATTGCAGGACAATCGCTCGTATTGCAGGACAATCGCTCGTATATCATCTTAAAAGTTTTAAAGAAAAATGTCGCTCAACTTGCAAAGCGCTCGTTAACCGCGTTACTCGCAAACCGAGGTTACACTGTAGTCCTAAAATGAAATGTGTACCATGAACCAGCTGGACCCATATAGACAAAACGATAGTCGTCCACAGCAATGTCGTCCCAGTATTCATTCAGCCAATCCGATGAGAAATATTCTGGTGTTTTATACGCATCGTAATCTGGATACTCTCTGGAAGAAGGAAGAAGTGATCTTCAATTATCAATCGATTAGCAAATCAAAATCTGGTGCAGCCCTGCATGCCAGCCAATCAGCTCCTAACTTCAGCTTGTTCAATTAACTTCTTCAGATCCGCACTGTAGCCGGATGACGGCGCGGATCTGCTTTGCCGGGAGGCCGTCAATAGACGTCCTCCTCCTTTGCACGCTCCCCGCACCCCCCTGAAGGGCACGCGCTGTGATCACCTAGTCAATGAGAATCGGGTGATCACAGATTGGAGTCAGGGGCAGATCCCGGCCCCTCACCACATGATCAGCTGTCAGCCAATGACAGCTGATCATGTGATGTAAACAGAAGATCGGTAATCGGCCTTTTTTCTTCTCACACTGACAGCATGAGGAGAAAAAAAAAGCTGATCACTGGCTTCGGTGCAAGAGACATCTGTCCCGAAGAGGAGGAGGGCAAGCCGCCTCATCTCTGCCCACCAATACCGCCTTCCAGTGCCACCTGCCAGTGCCCACACATAAGTGCCAGCAATCAGAGTCACCTATCAATGCCCACGAGTACCACCTATCAATACCCACCAGTGGTGCCAATCAGTGCCACCTAGCAGTGCCGATCAGTGCCCATCACTGCCACTCATCAGTGCCCATCACTGCCACTCATCAGTGCCACCCATTAGTGCCACCTATCAATGTCCTTCAGTGCCACCTATCAATGCCCTTCAGTGCCGCTCACCAGTGATGATCAGTGCCCATCACTGCCAGCTATCAGTGCCACCCATTAGTGCCCTTCAGTGCCACCTATCAATGTCCTTCAGTGCCGCTCACCAGTGATGATCAGTGCCCATCACTGCCACCCAGTGCCCATCACTGCCAGCTATCAGTGCCACCTATTAGTGCTCTTCAGTGCCACCTATCAATGCCCTTCTGTGTCACCTATCAATGCCCTTTAGTGCTGCCCACCAGTGCTGATCAGTGCCCATCACTGCCACCCATCAGTGCCCATCACTGCCAGCTATCAGTGCCACCTATTAGTGCTCTTCAGTGCCACCTATCAATGCCCTTCAGTGTCACCTATCAATGCCCTTTAGTGCTGCCCACCAGTGCTGATCAGTGCCCATCACTGCCACCCATCAGTGCCCATCACTGCCAGCTATCAGTGCTACCTATTAGTGCCCTTCAATGCTACCTTTCAATGCCCTTCCGTGCCACCTATCAATGCCCTTCAGTGCCGCCCACCAGTGATGATCAGTGCCCATCACTGGCAGCTATCAGTGCCACCCATCAGTGCCACCTTTCAATGCCCTTCAGTGCCACCTATCAATGCCCTTCAGTGCCGCTGATCAGTGCCCATCACTGCCACCCATCAGTGCCCATCACTGGCAGCTATCAGTGCCACCTATTAGTGCCCTTAAGTGCCACCTAGCAATGCCCTTCAGTGCCGCCCACCAGTGCTGATCAGTGCCCATCACTGCCACCCAGCAGTGCCCATCACTGCCAGCTATCAGTGTCACCTATCAATGCCCTTCAGTGCCACTCATCAGTGCCCATCAGTGCAGCCTCATCAGCGTACATCAATGAAGGCGAAAAATTACCTGTTTGCAACATTTATTAACAAAATATAAAACGATTTTGTATTTTTTTTATTTCTGTCTTTTTTAACAAAAAATAAAAAATCCAGAGGTGATCAAATACCACCAAAAGAAATCTCTATTTATGGGGGAAAAAAAAGATACGATGATTAATTTGGGTACAGTGTTGTATGACCGCGCAATTGTCATTCAAAGTGCGACAGCGCTAAAAGCAGGAGGGGAGGTTTAGGTGCCCAGTAAGCAAGTGGTTAAAGGGGTTGTAAACTTTTTTTTTTTTTTTTTCTAACCACTTGCTACCCAGGCCAAGTGTGACACTTCCCTCCTACATGTAAAAACAATATTTTTTTTTGCTAGAAAATTACTCCCAATTAAACATTAAATGTTTTTTTTTTTTTTTTTTTTTTAGCAGAGACCCTAGGGAAAAACATTGTCATCATTGCAACTTTTTATCTTGCACGGTATTTGCGCAGTCATTTTTAAATGCGTTTTTTGGGGGGGAAAAAAATTGCATTAAAAAAAAACTAAACAAAAAAATAAAAACAGTAAACTAAGCCCAATCTTTTTGCATAATGTCAAAGACCGTGTTACGCCAAGTAAATAGATACCCAACATGTCCCACTTTGAAATTGCGCACACTTGTCTAATGGCGCCAAACTTCAGTATTTAAAAATCCCCATAGGCAACGTTTTAATTTTTTTTTACAGGTTACCCGTTTAGTGTTACAGAGGAGGTCTAGTGCTAGAATTACTGTTCTCATTCCAAAGTTCGCGGAGATACCTCACATGTGTGGTTTTAATGCTGCTTACATATGTGGGCGCGGTCTACGTATGTGTTCGCTTCTCCGCGCGAGGACGGGGGTACTTGAAATTTTTTTTTCCTTTTTCTTGTTTATTTTACTTTTCTTTTTCAGTTTTGACACTTTCTTTTTCCTTTTTTTTTCCTATCACTTTTATTCCTATTACAAGGATTGTAAACATCCCTATAGGAATAGGAATAGCGAGTTACAGGTCCTCTTTACAGTGAGATCTGAGGTCAATAAGTCCCCCCCATCTCACCACTAGGCTGGGAAGCCTGAAAAAAAAAAAAACATCATGGCCCCTCAACCGCGGCGGCAGCAGCATTTTTTTTTTAACCACTTGCTTACTGAGCACTTAAACCCCCCTCCTGCCCAGACCAATTTTCAGCGCTGACGCACTTTGAATGACAATTACGCTGTACCCAAATTACATTTTTATAATTTTTTTCCCACAAATAGAGATTTTCTTTTGGTGGTATTTAATCACAGCTGGATTTTTATTTCTTGCTAAACAAACAAAAAAAGATGGAAAATTTTGAAAAAAAAAAAAAAAAAAAAAATCATGTTTGATAGTTTGTTATAAAATTTTGCAAACAGGTAATTTTCTGCTTTATTGATATGCGCTGATGAGGCGGCACTGGTGGGCACTGATAGGCTGCACTGGTGGGCCCTGATGGGTGACATGGATGGGTGGCACGGATGGGCACTGATAGATGGCACTGGTAGTTGACACTGATGTGCAGCACTGTTCAGGCACTTATTGTGGGCACTGACAGGTGGCACTTGTAGGGGGCACAGGTGGGCACCGTGGAGCCGGGGCACTTGGCAGTGATCGGGACTAATGTCACTGCCGACGGTGATCGGCTTTTTTTTTTTTTTTTTCTCCTCGCGCTGTCAGCACAAGGAGGAAAAATAGCCGATTACCGACTCTGTTGATATCACATGATCAGCTGTCATTGGCTGCCAGCTGATCACGTGGTAAGGGGTCGGAATCGACCCCCCTACTCGGATCTGTGTTTCAGCAAGTCTCGCAGACTCGCTGATCACAGAGCGCGCCGCACGCGCCCTTCAGGGGGCGTGCAGCCAACTCCTATGCCGTCGTCCCGGCAATGCAGATCCACGCTGTAGCCGTCATTCGGCTATAGCGCGGATCTCAGGAAGTTAAATGCAGAGGCCACTCTCTCCACTCAAAGTCATATGACGTCGTTGGGCGGGAAGTGGTTAAATAACAAACATGTTATACTTCCCTCCTCTGTGTAAGGGTTTTGCACAGGAGCGGCCCCGATCCTCCTTTCCTGAGGTCCCACGGCAGCGCTCCTGGCCCCTCCTCTTCAGCGAGTGCCGCCCACAGAGAGACGCTTTCCCTGGGGGCACCCAATGCGAGCTGCTGCGTCCATTGACACAGACAGCAGGACTCGGCCCTGCTCCCCCCCCCCCCCCCCCGTGTCACTGAATTTAATTGACAAGCAGCGGGAGCCAATCTATACAATGAGGATCCGAGACATCGGCTAGAGCTGCTGGGCTCGTGCTCGTTGCTGGAGCGATCGGGTTCAGGTAAGAAGGTTTTTTTCCCCTTAATGCATAGAATGCAAACCATGAGACTTTACAACTCCTTTAACCCCTTCACGGCCGCTGCACGCCGATAGCAGTCGACAGAATGGCACGGGTGGGCAAAATGGCGTACAGGTACATCCCCTTCAAGATGTGGCATTGGGGGCACACACGCCGCGTACTCCGTGACCACGGGTTCCGTGGACTCGATGTCCGCCGGGTGCCCGCCATCATGTCACGGAGCGGAAGAACGGGGAGATGGCTATGTAAACAAGGCATTTCCCCGTTCTGCCTAGTGACATGACAGAGATCCACTGCTCTCTGTCATCGGGAGCAGTGATCGCTGTCATGTCAGTGGTAGCCCATCCCCTCCACAGTTAGAATCACTCCCTAGGACACACTTAAACCCTTGATCGCCCCCTAGTGTTTAACCCCTCTCCTGCCAGTGTCATTTACACAGTAATCAGTTAATTTTTATAGCACTGTATAAATGACAATGGTCCAAAAATAGTGTCAAAAGTGTCCGATGTGTCCGCCATAATGTCGCAGTCACGATAAAAAATCACAGATCGCCGCCATTACTAGTAAAAAAATAATTTATAATAAAAATGGCATAAATCTATCCCCTATTTTGTAGACGCTATAACTTTTGCGCAAACCAATCAAACGCTTATTGCGATTTTTTTTTTCTACCAAAAATATGTAGAAGAATACATATCGGCCTAATCTGAGGAAAAATATTGTTTTTTTTTTTATATATTTTTTGTGGATATTTATTATAGCAAACATTTAAAAATATTGCATTTTTTTTTTTCAAAATTGTGTCTCTTTTTTTGTTTATAGCGCAAAAAATAAGAAACCGCAGAGGTGATCAAATACCACCAAAAGAAAGCTCTATTTGTGGGAAAAAAAGGACGTACATTTTGTTTGGGAGCCACGTCGCACGACCGCGCAATTGTCAGTTAACCACTTCAATACGGGCACTTAAACACCTTCCTGCCCAGCCCAATTTTCAGCTTTCACGCTGTCGCACTTTGAATGACAATTGCACGGTCATACTACACTGTACCCAAATGAGATTTTCCTATCGTTTTTTCCCCACAAATAGAGCTTTCTTTTGGTGGTATTTGATCACCTCTGCGGTTTTTAGTTTTTGCTAAACAAATAAAAAAAGACCGAAAATTTTGAAAAAAAAATATGTTTTTTTTTTGTTTCAGTTTCAAAACTTTGTAAATAAGTACGTTTTCTCCTTCACTGATGGGCGGCACTGATTGGCATGAATAGGCGGCACGGATAGGCGGCACGGATAGGCGGCATTGTTTTGTATTGATGGATGCCAATCAGTGCCAAACAATGCATGCCAATCAGTGATGCCCATTGTGGGCACTGATTGGCATCCATTGTGGGCACTGTGTCATCCCTGGTGGTCTAGGATGGCATACGTTGTGCTGGGCATCCCTGGTGGTCTGGTAGCGTCCCTGGTGGTCCAGTGTGGGCATCCTCGGGAGGGCTGTGCTGATAATCGATCAGCACAGACCCCCCCTGTCAGAGGAGCAGCCGATCGGCTCTCCTCTACTCGCGTCTGACAGACGCGAGTGAGGAAAAGCCGATTACCGGCTCTTCCTATTTACACTGCGATCAGCCGTGATTGGACACGGCTGATCACGTGGTAAAGAGTCTCCGGAGACTCTTTACCAAGATCGTAGTTGCGGGGTGTCAGACTGACACCCC
Source organism: Lithobates sylvaticus (assembly GCA_028564925.1). Lineage (NCBI taxonomy): Eukaryota > Metazoa > Chordata > Amphibia > Anura > Ranidae > Lithobates > Lithobates sylvaticus. The sequence goes on along the minus strand of CM053030.1, from coordinate 521,170,047 downwards.
GCAACAACAATCGCCGCGATGTGCGCCCCCGGGGGCACGCAGCATCTCAAAATCCTGAGGATGTCATATGACGTCCGGTCAGGATTTGACAACCACTTTGCCGACGTCTATTTATAATGGGCGGGCGGCAAGTGGTTAAAATGATGCAGTGCCAAATCGCAAAATAATCCTCTGGTCAGGGCTGAAGTGGTTAAGCTTTGACAGGGAAGGGGGTAAAATCTTCCGGGGCTGAAGTGGTTAAGCTTAGACGAAAAAAAGAAAATAAAAACCTGGCAGCTGATTGGCTACCACGCACAGCTGCACCAGATTTTGCACTCTGCAGTTTTAGTAAATCTCCCCCACTATATAGCATTAGTGCATTACCTCTGCATGTGCCAGTCTTTCAGGTACAGGCAGCCCTTTGTAGACTGGTAGGCGTTCTCCCGGTGCTCCCTCCAGTATTCGATGTATTCCCGCAGAGGAATCTGCTCCTTGGGGTTGGCGTTGTACTCCTTTAAATCGCATTTAGCAACAGGAACAGCGGCATCTCCTGGAACAGATTAGAACAGGATCAGTCAAGTGGATCTTCTCTGCCGCTGTTGTCAAGTGACCGAATAACGAGTCATGTATTAGGCTGCCTGTGGCTTTTATATACAGGGGATATAAAAAGTCTACACACCCCTGTTAAAATCTCAGGTTTCTGTGATGTAAAAAAAAAAAAAAAAAAATGAGACAAAGATAAATCATGTCAGAACTTTTCGCCCCTTTAATGCATGCTTGCCAACAGTCCCGATTTGCCCGGGACAATCCCGATTTTGGGACCCTCGTCCCGATCGAAACTCGTCCCGATTAAATTCCCGGGATTTTGCCTTTGTCCTGGGAAATTGGAAATGTTTTAGGTTACAAAAAAAAAAAAAAAATGGCCGCTGCCACGAGGTGTCTTTCCTTGTTCAGTGGAGAGGGGAGGGGCAGCCAATCGGCTTCTCTCTTCAGTGTACAAGTAGACTATTCTCTTGTACACTGAAAGCGATTGGCTGCACGAATTGGAGGCCCCTCCCCTCTCCACTGAACACACGGCTTGTTGTGGGAGTTTGCTCAGCTCTGCTGGCTGTGTGTTACACGGGGACGTCGGCGTGCAACCCGGGCCAGCGACACATGATCATCAGCGGTTTACATTTTTCAGCTTTCAGCGCTGTCGCACTTTGAATGACAATTGCGCGGTCATGCTACCCAGATGATATTTTTATCATTTTCTTCACACAATTAGAGCTTTCTTTTGGTGGTATTTAAATCACTGCTGGGTTTTTAATTTTTTACTAAAAATAAAAAAAAACAGACCAAAAAAATGTTACTTCCTTTATGTCAGTAAAGTTTGTAATTAAGTAATTAAGTAATTTTTCTCCTTCACTGATGTGCGCTGATGAGGCGGCACTGATAAGCTGAACTTGTGGGCCTTGATGAGGTGGCACTTATGGGCACTGATGAAGCAGCACTGATTAGGTGGCACTAATATGCCGCACTTATGGGCACTGATATGTGGCACTGATGGGCACTAATATGTGGCACAGATAGGTGGTACTGATAGGCACTTATGGGCATTGATGGGTGGTACTGATGAGGAGACACTAATATGCCGCACTTATATGTGGCATTGATGGGCACTGTTAGGTGGCACGGATAGGTGGTACTGATGGGCACTGATGGTGGCACTGATGGACACTGATGGGCAGCACTGATAGGCGGGACTGATAGCCAGCACGGACTGGCATCACTAATGGGCACTGATTAGGGGTACTTATGGGCAGTGGTGGGCACTGGTGTCGCTATTGTAATCAGGGCACTGATGATCAGTGCCCTGATTACGTCTCTAGGTGTCTACTGTGAGGAGATGCCACTGATCGGCTCTCCTCGCCACACACTCTGTCAGTGTGAGGTGAGGGGCGCCAATTACCGGCACCTCCGTGTTTACATGTGACCGGCTGTTATTGGACACAGCCGATCACATGGTTAAAGAGCCACGGCCACGGCTCTTTACAGAGATCTGGGTCGCGCCGTGTCCTAGCAGCAAAAAATCGCATTTCTTCATCAATTTAGGCCAATATGTACACATCTACATGTCTTTGGTAAAAAAAGAGCCCAATAATATATTGATTGGTTTACGCAAAAGAATAACTTCGACTTTTTTTTAAAGTCAGCAGCTACAAATACTGTAGCTGCTGACTTTTTAAAAATCAGGTACTGCATATGCGCGAGTATAAGCCGAACCGAATATAAGCTGAGGCACCTAATTTTACCACAGAAAACTGGGAAAACATATTGACTCGAGTATAAGCCTAGGGTGAGAAATGCGCAGCTACTGTAAGTGGAAAAGAGGGTCAACAATGCCCATTTGCAGCCTCACTGTGCCCATTTGCAGCCATTGGTCCCACGAACCTAGATGCCCCCTATCTGCAGCCAAAGTTTGGGGTTTCTAGGCCCAAAGACCCCGTTCACACTGGGGCATATTTCAGGCATTTTTTAAGGCGCTTTAGCGTTAAAAAAGCGACTGACAGAAGCCGCAACTGCAATCCCAAAGGTGAAATCCTGAGTGCTTTAACACTGAGGCGCTGCGCTGGCAGAGCGTCAAAAAAAGTCCTGCAAGCAGCTTCTTTGCAGCGCTTTTGGAGCGGTGAATACACGGCTCCTAAAGCGCCCCTTCCCATTGAAATCAATGGGAAGCGCCTGAAAATCGACTGCAAATCGATTTTTAGCAGCGGTGCTTTGTGGGCGCTTTTAACCCTTTATTTGGCCACTAGCGGGGGTTAAAAGCGCCCCACTAGTGCTCGAAAAACGGTGGTAAAGCGCCGCTAGCTTAAGCAGCGCTTTACGAGCGTTTTTCGGGCGCTGGCAGTGTGAAAGGGCTCTTAAAGCACTTGGGCTTTCACATTGAGATTGCAGATGAGGCTTCTTTCAAGTGCCCCAAAAAACACCCCAGTGTGAAAGGGGTCAAATGGTCCCAAAATGACATTGCTGCAGATGGACACAGTTGACCGATTTTGGGGCCCCGTATCTCGGGGCCACTTGGTGCTAGGAACCCCATATTTGGTGTGCAAACCCAGTGGAACTACAACATATACAAAGCTGGGACTCCTAGCACCAAGTGGCCCCCGAGATATGGGGCCTCAAAGTCGGTTCGGAAAATGTCAAGCACTTTTCTGCAGCAGAGAATGACATTTTCAGAAACCGACTTTGGGGCCCCGTATCTTGGGGCCACATGGTGCTAGGAACCCCATTTGATATGTTGTGGTGCTAATTCCACTGGATTTGCACAATAAATATGGGGTTCCTAGCACCAAGTGGCCCCAAGATACGGGGGCCCCAAATTCAGTTTGGAAAATGTCATTCTCTGCTGCAGAAAAGTGCTTGACTCGAGTATAAGCCGAGGGGGGCATTTTCAGCACAAAAAAAATGTGCTGAAAAACTCGGCTTATACTCGAGTATATACGGTACTCAAGGCCGCTGATAGGCCAGTACAACTTAATGTAAAAAAAAAAAAAGAAAAAAGAATAAAAATCCTCCAGCCACCATGACCGAACATCGTCAAAAACCTCCCACGCTGGAAACCCATGCCCAACCCCGGCCATGGAGGCACGGGTGCCACTGTCTGGAGGTAGCACATGCGTTATGGCCCATAATGCATTTGCTGCCTGCAGAGACAGTACCGCCAATGCCGTAATGTGCTGCAGAGACAGTTTCAAGGTGGGGTATGGGGAGGGACCAGGGGCGGAGCCAGTGGCGGGGCTGAAGGAGGAACCCTGTGTAGGGCCAGGGGTGGAGCTGAAGGGGGGCCCCATCAGGCAGGCTGTACGGGGCCCCATGATTTCTATCAGCTGCCCTGACAGTACTTACCAGTGCGGGGGGGGGGGGGGGTCAGTGCTCACGCAGTGCTTTTTGTGAACGGTCCTGCGGCCTCCTGGGACATGTGATGTGTTCCAGGAGGCTCACGGGCAGCGAGAGGAAAGGCAGTTCTCTGCAAGGATTGGGGGGGGGGGGGGGGGAAGGTACTGACAAAAATCAATACTTCTTCCTTCCTACAATAAGGTCTTGTAAAATACCGAAATTCTGCAGCAGATGATCCCAGTTGGGCTGGTTGTCGGCGGTGACCCAGAATCTCCGGCTTCCCCAGGACCCGGTGAAGTTGGAGGAGAAGAGACACGGCACGTTCCCGATCATGTACTTATGGAAGAACTCGTCATAGCTGAAGGTTTCCGGGTCTTCGATGAAGTCGATGTGATTCCGGACTTTGTATATAACAACATCGGATCGTTCCGGCAGCTTTTCATCCATGAGATCTCTAGATTTGGGGGGGGGGGGGGGGGGGGGGGGGGGGGGGGGGTCACATCTTCTCATCGGTCATCTGGGAGAACCTTCACTGGTCCTGTAAATACACAACAATCAGTCATAGAACAGCAAATGGAACCACCAAAACAAACAGGAACTTCTTCCAATCCATGTTGGATCAGATTTTCTGCTGAGTTTTTCCTTCAGATTTACAAAAACCAAATAATATGGAGGTCAAACCTTAAGAGTTCCCATTTGTATGCAATCAGGCCGGCCCTCGTACTACATGGGTTTGGTAAATCTGAAGGAAAAAAAAAAAATCTGCAGAAAATCTGATAGTGTGTATGGGGCATAGATCCCCTTGTCATAAGTCCTAGCATTGCAGGATCTATTATAGGCACTACAAGTCCCAGCATTGCAGGATCTATTATAGGCACTACAAGTCCCAGCATTGCAGGATCTATCATAGGCACTACAAGTCCCAGCATTGCAGGATCTATTATAGGCACTACAAGTCCCAGCATTGCAGGATCTATTCTAGGTACTACAAGTCCCAGCATTGCAGGATCTATCATAGGCACTACAAGTTCCAGCATTGCAGGATCTATCATAGGCACTACAAGTCCCAGCATTACAGGATCTATTATAGGCACTACAAGTCCCAGCATTGCAGGATCTATTATAGGCACTACAAGTCCCAGCATTGCAGGATCTATTATAGGCACTACAAGTCCCAGCATTGCAGGATCTATCATAGGCACTACAAGTCCCAGCATTGCAGGATCTATTATAGGCACTACAAGTCCCAGCATTGCAGGATCTATTATAGGCACTACAAGTCCCAGCATTGCAGGATCTATCATAGGCACTACAAGTCCCAGCATTGCAGGATCTATCATAGGCACTACAAGTCCCAGCATTGCAGGATCTATCATAGGCACTACAAGTCCCAGCATTGCAGGATCTATTATAGGCACTACAAGTCCCAGCATTGCAGGATCTATCATAGGCACTACAAGTCCCAGCATTGCAGGATCTATTATAGGCACTACAAGTCCCAGCATTGCAGGATCTATCATAGGCACTACAAGTCCCAGCATTGCAGGATCTATTATAGGCACTACAAGTCCCAGCATTGCAGGATCTATCATAGGCACTACAAGTCCCAGCATTGCAGGATCTATTATAGGCACTACAAGTCCCAGCATTGCAGGATCTATCATAGGCACTACAAGTCCCAGCATTGCAGGATCTATCATAGGCACTACAAGTCCCAGCATTGCAGGATCTATTATAGGCACTACAAGTCCCAGCATTGCAGGATCTATTATAGGCACTACAAGTCCCAGCATTGCAGGATCTATCACCCCAGGTTGTGTTGTAGATGTACAGCTGGTAGTCCTGGAGATTCCGGGTGACAAGGGAAGTATTGGTGTTGGACGCACAGCTTAGTGTTTGTTGTCTGTATTGTCACTTCTGTGACATTATCTGATGGTTTCACTGAACTGTATTGCCGCAAATCCTTTGGAGCGCACGGCGCGAGTGTGTGGAACGCTTCGCGCACGCGCAGTGCGAAATTTCTGGCCGCAACGTCACTTCCGGAGCATTCTACGATGGGGAGCAAAATATGACACTACACCGGCAGGGAGCGTCCGCGCTGCAGCCGTCTTTCGTGGGTATAGAGCGGGCGCGAATCGGTTAAGAGGACCTGTCATGCTTTTTTTCTATTACAAGGGATGGTTACATTCCTTGTTATAGGAATAAAAGTGACACCATTTTTTTTTTTTTAAAAGTGAAAAAAATAAAATAAAATAAAGTAAAATAAATATAATAATTTTTTCAAAGCACCCCGTCCCGCGTGCAGAAGCGAACGCATACGTGAGCAGCGCCCGCATATGAAAACGGTGGTCACCACACAAGTGAGGTATCGCCGCGATCGGTAGAGCGAGAGCAATAATTCTAGCCCTAGACCTCCTCTAACGCAAAACATGCAACCGGTAGAATTCTTAAAAACGTCGCCTATGGAGATTTTTGAGGGTAAATGTTTGTCGCCAATTCCACGAGCGGGCGCAGTTTTGAAGCGCGTCTTATTGGGGGGTATCAATTTACTCGGCGTAACATTATCTTTCACAATATAAAAAAAAAAAAAAAAATTGGACTAACTTTACTGTTGTCTTATTTTTTTATTTACTCAAAAAAGTGCGCTTGTAAGACCGCTGCGCAAATACGGTGTGAAAAAAAAAAAAAGTATTGCAACGACCGCCATTTTATTCTCTAGGGTGTTAGAAAAACAAAACAAATGTTTGTGGGTTCTAAGGAATTTTCAAGCAAAAAAAAAAAACCACCAAAAATCTCAGGACGCGGCCGGTCTTAAAGTGGTTAATGGGCACCGCGATTCGCGTTTTTTTACATGTTTTTTTTGGCGCCCGTTCCCAGAAACGCGCTGGCGAGTGCGAAAACACACAAAAATCTCAGGACGCGGCCGGTCTTAAAGTGGTTAATGGGCACCGCGATTCGCGTTTTTTTACACGTTTTTTTTTGGCGCCCGTTCACAGAAACGCGCTGGCGAGTGCGAAAACACACAAAAATCTCAGGACGCGGCTGGTCTTAAAGTGGTTAATGGGCACCGCGACTTTTTTTTTTTTTTTTTACACTTTTTTTTGGCGCCCGTTCCCAGAAACGCGCTGGCGAGTGCGAAAACGCACACACAAAAATCTCAGGACGCGGCCGGTCTTAAAGTGGTTAATGGGCACCGCGATTCGCGTTTTTTTACATGTTTTTTTGGCGCCCGTTCCCAGAAACGCGCTGGCGAGTGCGAAAACACACACACAAAAATCTCAGGACGCGGCCGGTCTTAAAGTGGTTAATGGGCACCGCGATTCGCGTTTTTTTTACACGTTTTTTTTGGCGCCCGTTCACAGAAACGCGCTAGCGAGTGCGAAAACACACACACAAAAATCTCAGGACGCGGCCGGTCTTAAAGTGGTTAATGGGCACCGCGACTTTTTTTTTTTTTTTTTTTTTTTTACACTTTTTTTTTGGCGCCCGTTCCCAGAAACGCGCTGGCGAGTGCGAAAACGCACACAAAAAAAACAACAACGCGCGTTTTTCGAATGAATGGCGGA
>CM053030.1:521069268-521162123 GCA_028564925.1 Lithobates sylvaticus | reverse complement strand
AAAAAACAAACGAAAAAAAAAAAAAAAAAACGATTTTTTTTCAAAAACGAAAAAAAAAAAAGAAAATAAACAAATTTTGTTGTTGTGCACATGTCTAGAAAATCCCAACATATAATATAGAGGAGATGAGAGAGAAGAAACCTCCATCACACCATTTGCAATACCATAATATCATAGGAAAATGAATGTAGGCATAGGCCTGGTCTCCTCTCTCATCATCCTGTATCACTAGTGTTTTACCTACTTCGATCTTTTGGGTTTTATCTCACCCCTATATCATCCTGCAACTTTCCCAATTCTAAACTCAATTTTATACCTTCGATATGCACATGGGATAAGATATGTGCAGCATTATACAATTATCACTGAGTTGTTTGCCGGCCTCCCTAGCCTTACCTATGGTGATCCCCATTTTCTGCTCCTCCCTTTCTGATTAATTGTATAACTACTGCCCTATCAGAGGGGGAGGGGTTAGAGGCAGATACTATCTCCTGCGTCCTGTATCCAGGCTCCTAGATGATATAGTAGTATTTATACTAATATCTATAAGTAACATGTGTAATTAAATGCTTATGTGCCAAAACAATAATAATTGTATTGTGTCTTTGACTCCATTCTTTGCAGGTGTTTAAGTGTTTTAATCTCACGAAATTAGCGTGATTCGTTACTAAAATAAATAAAAAAATTTTTTTTATATATATATATATATTATGATTTCTACTATCCCTTGTGGTTATCACTTGTGGTTATCTACCTCATTCCTCCCTCAGAAAAAAGAAAAGAGAAGGAACAACCTAGGAATATTTATATCTTTCATATAAATATCATATGTATTCATTATATCTCTGTCTGCCAACCCTCTCCTCCAATCCCTACACTGGCTCCCAATCACCCAGCGAATTAAATTCAAAATACTAACCACAACTTACAAAGCCATCCACAACTCTGCCCCGAGCTACATCACCAATCTTGTCTCCAAACATATCCCAAACCGTCCTCTCCGCTCTTCTCAAGACCTTCTACTGTCAAGCTCTCTCGTTTCCTCCTCCCATGCTCGTCTCCAGGATTTCTATATAGCCTCTCCCATCTTCTGGAACTCGCTGCCTCAACCTGTCCGGCTATCCCCTACTCTAGCTACCTTCAGGCGATCCCTGAAAACTCATCTCTTCAGGGAAGCCTATCATGTCTCCAGCTAATCTTTTACCACTTCCATCAGCTCATTCCCCACAGTTACAACCTTTTTGTATCACCTCCCCCACCCTATTAGATTGTAAGCTCTTCTGAGCAGGGCCCCCTTAATCCTCTTGTTTTATAACTGTATTGTCTCCCTTTTTATATTGTAAAGCGCTGCGTAAACTGTTGGCGCTATATAAATCCTGTAATAAATAAATAAATAAATATCTCACTTTCAAATAAGTGCAATATAGTGCGATCTAATATCAAAAAAAAAAGACAGAATTATAAGTGACTAAGAATATTCTCTCATATGCGTCCATTCCTAAAGAGGAAAAAAGAAAACACAGAAATCCTAAAGTATATTTCAGTGCTGTGAATCCCAACAATAGGAGTCTGTTAGGGACAAAAAGGATCTTCATAAGTATTTTATATATCTCTCCCTCAATCACCTCCCCTTATCCCTCCCAGCCGGGTTTCTTCATCATCTCCATACCTCCCGAGAGTAAAAAAAAAAAATATTCAGTACCAAAGAAAACGCAGTAGGTATATGGGCAAGGGCAAAAAAAGAGGGGGCTGGAGAGGTCATGTCCGGCAAACATTTTGGGGGAGGGAAAAAAAACAACCTTTTCCCCTTTTCCTGGGGGTCCCAACTCAGGAGGATACATCCCCCTTTATCTCTGCATTCCTACTCCCTTTCTATTCCATTCCTCCTCCTCCTCGTCCTCGTATGTTTTCTGGGGATTCACTCTGATAAAAGTCGTATCATTTCACATTTCCCCATCAACAGAAGGGGAGAGAGGGATCCCGGGGAGGTACCCCCAAAAAAGGAGAGATTAAAAAAAAACGAGAGGGAAGAGGGAGGCAAGGGCCCTTAAAACTCAGTCTCCGCGTGGGTCCTCCAGTCTCAGATCGCATCGATCTCCCACCGGCTGTAAGGGAATTTCCACTTGTCTCCTATGGGGGGGCCCCTCTTCGCTGTCTTCTCACTACAGGATGCAGCCAGTCTGGCACTACACATCGTACGTCCCCAGGAACTGAAACAAAGCCGGGAGCTCCGACGGCTGGGTCAAGGTAAAGGAAGATGATTCTTTCTTTATACGGAGGGATATAGGATATCCCCAACGGTACGTAACCCCTGCTTGTTTGATTTTCTCCAGTAACGGTTGCAACTGTTTTCTCCGCTGTAGATTAGCCCAGGACAGGTCTGGGAGGATTTTGATTACTGTATATTCTCGAGTATAAGCCGAGATTTTCAGCCCTTTTTTTAGGGCTGAAAGTCCCCCCCTCGGCTTATACTCGAGACACGCTGTTCATGCAGACAGACGGCAGTGTTCAAAAGCCGCGCCGCGCCTCCGCCTCCTCCAAATTCAAAAGCCGCGCCTCCTCCTCCTCCTCCTCGTCCGTGATAGGCGGACACTAATTTTCCCAGCAGTAAGTCAGTGTGCAGTGTTCCGCCTATCACGGACGTCCTGTCATTCTCATCTCATGGACGAGGATGAGAGGATGTCCGTGATAGGCGGAACACTGCACACTGACTGCTGGGAAAACAGAGTGTTCCTCCTATCACGGACGAGGAGGAGGCGCGGCTTTTCAATTTGTAATGGTGCTTTACACGCTGATCGCCAGGATCAGCATGGGGGACACAGGACACAAGACATCCAGCGATCGTGCCAACAAGGAGGCATTAACGATCGCAAGCCTGTAATGGTGGACAGATCGGAGGTGACAGATCGGCGGGAGGCAGATCGGCACATCGGCACAGGTAGGCTGCAATGGGGACACAGGGGGGGGGGGGGGTTTGTACAGGACACAGGGGACATGCAGCTGCAGATGGGCATTTGATGACCCTCTTTTCCACTTACAGTAGCTGCTGCATTTTTCTCCCTCGGCTTATACACGGGTCAATACGTTTTCCCAGTTTTTTTGTGGTAAATTAGGGGCCTTGGCTTATATTCGGGACGGCCTATACTCGAGTATATACGGTACTGTTCCTTTGTAATTAATTTGTTCTGCTTCCCATGCCTTTCGGCTTATCAGCTCTTTATGTGTATAATCCTGGGGCTCTATGTAATCTATCCAACTCCCGTGGCTCCACTGAAACCCCCAAGTTCTTACATATAACTAGCACCATTGTATGTAGTGATTCCTCTCCTATCTCTTCGGGGATACCTCTAAATCTTACGTTATTTCTTCTACTCCGGTCTTCAGATTCTTCCAAGCAGAGTTGCAGAGTAGAGGTATGGGTAGCCTGAACTCTTTCTCCATTCTGGTTACTCGCTCTTCAAGTAGTGCCATCTCGGTCTCGTATTGAGTCTCTCTGTAAGTGCCTGCACCTCCGTCCGTACTAGCTGCAAATCTCGGCGATGTACTTCCTATAGGCGAGTTACCATCGCCTCCATCTCACTTCGCGTCGGCAACGCCAGCAGGAGAGCCTCCAGATCCAGCCCCCCCTGTCTCTAGACGCACCAGACCCCTGCCGCTCCAGCCATTCTAACACATGAATATGCTTTGATCTAAACCATTCCATTGTAGCTCTGGCTGTATGTTTAGGGTCGTGGTCCTGCTGGAAGGTGAACCTCCTCCCCAGTCTCAAGTCTTTTGCAGAACCTAATGCCACGTACACACGAGCGGACTTTTCAACACCAAATGTCGGACGGAACGAATCCGTCGGACAATTCGATCTGGTGTGGGCTCCATCGGACCCTTGCTGTCCAAAATTCTGACGGACTTTAGAAATGGAACGTTTCAAATTTTCCTGACGGACTCGAGTCCGGTCGAAAAAAATCCACTCGTCTGTATGCTAGTCCGACGGACAAAAACCAACGCTAGGGCAGCTATTGACTACTGGCTATGAACTTCCTTACTCTAGGCCGGTCGTACGTCATCACGATCGAATCCGTCTGACTTTGGTGTGATTGTGTGTGGCCAAGTCCGTTCATTCAGAAAGTCCGTCGGAACTCTGCCGAAAGTCTGTCGAGAAGACCGTCGGACCTAGTTCGTCAAAGTCTGCTCATGTGTACGCTGCATAACAGGTTTTCTTCTAAGATTGCCCTGTATTTGGCTCCATCCATCTTCCTATCAACTCTGACCAGCTTCCCTGTCCCTATTGAAGAAAAGTATCCCCACCACATGATGCTGCCACCACCATGTTTCAAAGTGGGGGTGGTGTGTTCAGGGTGATGTGCAGTGTTAGTTTTCTGCCACACGTAACGTTGCATTTAGACCAAACTTTCAATTTTGGTCTCATCTGACCAGAGCACCTTCTTCCACATGTTTGCTGTGTCCCCCACATGGATTCTCACAAACTGCAAACGGGACTTCTTATGGCTTTCTTTCAACAATGTATTTCTTCTTGTCACTCTTCCATAAAGAGCAGATTTGTGGAGAGCACAACTAATAGTTGTCCTGTGGACAGATTCTCCCACCTGAGCTGTGGATCTCTGCAGCTCCTCCAGAGTTACCATGGACCTCTTGGCTGCTTCTCTGATGAATGCTCTCCTTGCCCAGCCTGTCAGTTTAGGTGGACGGCCATGTCTTGGTAGGTTTGCAGTTGTGCCATAGTCTTTTTCCATTTTCGGATGATGGATTGAACAGAGCTCCGTGAGATGTTCAAAGCTTGGGATATTTTTTTATATAAACTTACCCTGCTTTAAACTTTATCCCTGACCTGTCTGGTGTGTTCATTGGCCTTCATGATGCTGTGTGTTCACTAAGGTTCTCTAACAAACCTCTGAGGGCTTCACAGAACAGCTGTATTTATACTGAGATTAAATTAAACACAGGTGGACTCTATTTACTAATTAGGTGACTTCTGAAGGCAATTGGTTTCACTAGATTTTAGGTTAAGGGTATCAGAGTAAAGGGGGCTGAATACAAATGACCCCCCCACACTCTTCACATATTTATTTAGAACAAATTTGGAAATCCATTTATCATTTTCCTTCCACTTCACAATTATGTGCCACTTTGTGTTGGTCTATCACATAAAATCCCAATAAAATACATTTAAGTTTTTGGTTGTAACATGACAAAATGTGGAAAATTTCAAGGCCCTGTATATGAAATTACAGATCTGATTGAAAGAGAATTTATTTTAATACTAAGAAAATATATTTCTAAGTACCAGAGAAAGAAGAGATGATACTGAGGAAGAGATGCAGAATCACCTTTTCGTGTAACATACTATGGCAACAAACTCTCTGTGTCTTGGTTTCTCCTCCAGAATGAAGACTTTGGTGGCTTTGCTTTTCCTGGGGTCGTTGGGTCTGGCTTGGTGCTGCAGCCGTCCACCTTCAGGTAAGAATAATATAAATGATACAGCCTATTCCTGTCTCTTATTCTTAGTAAAATATAGCCATGTAAAAACACCCCATGGAAGTGGTTGACTTTTTAAACATTTGAACAGGCAATCATTGGATCTTGATTCAAATAGTGTGTGTGGAGGTGCAGCGTGGTAAACACTCATGCCGTGTACACACGACCGGACTTTCCGTCAGAATAAACTCAGACGGAGTTCCAAACGAACGGACTTGCACACACACTAAAAGACCAAAGTCCCTTTGTTTTGAAGAAAAACGTTCGGATTATCCCACACGCAATCGGATTATCCGGAATGATTCCCTCTGACCTTTTCAGCTGGAAAGTCCGGTTGTGTGTATGTGGCATAAGAGTCCAGTTGCAGAAAACAGAATTGTATTGAAATTGAAGTTCAGCAATACCCAACATACCCAGCAAGAAGGTAACCCAACTGGGAGCGCTCACAGAATAAAACAGCGAAGAGTAATAGCAGAAGGTCTCTGGTGTGCGGACAGCGTCTGTTTTGAGGGGCAGAATGTGGCCTGGCTGGTCCATATCCAAGTGGGGAGGCGTTCCTGCACTTTCCCTACCCATCTGGAACCTCTCCCTGATGCTAATCACTGTCCTTGACAGATGGGTGGCCTGTCCCTACTCTAGCCACACACGAAATGCGCGCCAAACCCAGGAGCCAGGGTCTTGAATAGACTCCTACTGGCCCAAGGTGGCCACCAATGTCACATGGTATGCCAGCATCCAATAATATGCCATAAAGGAACTAGGTTCCTGTGACAGACCTAGCCGGGACACAGGCTTTTTGAGAGGACTAAATGCGAGCTTCCTGCCAACCGATTATGGGCCCTGGATTTTAAGGGGCACAGGGTGAAGGAGAACCCCAACCCCAGTCAGATTCAATGCTGTATATATGTGTATATATTAGGGTTGTCCCGATACCGATACTAGTATCGGTATCGGGACCGATACCGAGCATTTGCGCGAGTACTTGTACTCGCACAAATGCTCCCGATGCCTGACCCGATACCTGGTCAGCGGGCAGTCAGCTGGTGGATGGAGGGCGGACGGAGAGGGCGGACGGAGAGGGCGGCCGGAGTGAGCTGGTGGGCGGAGCGGGCAGGCGGAGTGAGCTGGTGGGCGGAGCGGGCAGGCGGAGTGAGCTGGTGGGCGGTGCGGGCAGGCGGAGTGAGCTGGTGGGCGGAACGGGCAGGTGGAGTGAGCTGGTGGGCGGAGCGGGCAGGCGGAGTTAGCTGGTGGGCGGAGCGGGCAGGCGGAGTGAGCTGGTGGGCGGAGTCAGCCTGTGTAACGAGACACATTACACGGGTGCCTGTGTGAAGGGGGCGTGTCTTCTGCTGCCCTGTACGAGAGACAGAAAGACAACAGAGAGGGAGACACTTTAGAGAAAGAGACAACAGAGAGACACCAGAGAGAGAGAGAGAGAGAGAGACCAGAGAGAGAGAGAGAGACACCAGAGAGAGAGAGACACCAGAGAGAGAGAGACACCAGAGAGAGAGAGAGAGAGACACCAGAGAGAGAGAGAGAGAGACACCAGAGAGAGAGAGAGAGAGACACCAGAGAGAGAGAGAGAGACACCAGAGAGAGAGAGAGAGAAACACCAGAGAGAGAGAGAGAAACACCAGAGAGAGAGAGAAACACCAGAGAGAGAGAGAAACACCAGAGAGAGAGAGAGAAACACCAGAGAGAGAGACACACCAGAGAGAGAGAGACCAGAGAGAGAGAGAGAGACACCAGAGAGAGAGAGAGAGACACCAGAGAGAGAGAGACACCAGAGAGAGAGAGAGAGAGAGACACCAGAGAGAGAGAAACACCAGAGAGAGACACCAGAGAGAGAGAGAGAGGGACACCAGAGAGAGAGAGAGAGAGAGAGAGAGAGAGAGAGAGACCAGAGAGAGAGAGAGACACCAGAGAGAGAGAGAGAGAGAGAGAGACCAGAGAGAGAGAGAGAGAGAGACACCAGAGAGAGAGAGACACCAGAGAGAGAGAGAGAGACACCAGAGAGAGAGAGAGAGAGAGAAACACCAGAGAGAGAGAGAGAGAGAAACACCAGAGAGAGAGAGAGAAACACCAGAGAGAGAGAGAGAGAGAGACACCACCAGAGAGAGAGAGAGAGAGAGAGAGAAACACCAGAGAGAGAGAGAGAGAGAAACACCAGAGAGAGAGAGAGAGAAACACCAGAGAGAGAGGGAGAGACATCAGAGAAAGCGACAACAGCGAGCGAGAAATACATACAAGAGAGCGATCAATGAGAGAAAAAGACATCAGAGAGAGAGGGACATCAGAGAGAGAGGGGCATGAGAGAGAGACATCCGAGAGAGCCGTCGGCGGCTGAACATCCCGACGCCCATCTTGGTACACCCTGCACTCGGCTGTAGTAAACCAGCAGCGGACATCTTGTTACACCCAGCCCAGCTGGGTATAACAAGATGTCTGCTGCTGCTTACTGCGGCAGGGTGTACCAAGATGGGCGTCACAGCACAGCATTTCAAAAATAAATCTTTCCTCATGTCATTTATTGCTGAATTTCAGTGCCAGACACCTGTCAGTGCCCATAAGTGCCATCTATCAGTTCCAGCCACTTGCCGGTGCCACCTATTAGTGCCCATAAGTGCCGTCTATCAGTGCCACCTATCAGATTGCATAAGTGCTGCCTATCAGTGCCATCAGTGCCCATAAGTGCCACCTATCAGTCCCCATCAGTCAAACTGACACATGACATTAAAAAAAGTATCGGTAATCGGTATCGGCGGGTACTTGAAAAAAAGTATCGGTACTTGTACTCGGTCTTAAAAAAGTGGTATCGGGACAACCCTAGTATATATAATGTGTGTTGTCTCATGCTGTTGAGACACACACTGTCAGATGCTAGTGTCATGAACTCAAGATGTTAATTGAGAGAGCTGATCACCTTGTCCTCTGTACAATGTAGTAGACAGTCCGTCTGTTACTGGTGGTCTCCTGCTATTGTGATGAAATGTCTTGTGGTGGTAATTATGATAATTTATAATCAACTGTGTTTAGCTCGGTGACAACAAGTCTGGCCTGTAGTGAAATCCTGAGTCACATCGGCTGCTTAAAGGCATTAGTTAATTAGTTTATGTTAAGTTGTTAAAGGTGTATTGTTAGAGTAATATGAGCAGGAGGGGGAACCTCCTCTCCTACTGTATATAAATACTTGTAATTTTGGTTCTAATAAAAAGAGTCCATGTTGGCACTAAGCAAGTGTCTTCTCGTTTGGTGCTTGGGAGCGGTTTGAATATCTGATATCTATATCCAGACTGGGAGGAAGTGATATATGACAAACGCACTCAAGAGGAGTGTAGGGACGTTCCGTCACAGTTCCTTTTGACTTTCTCCTCCACTTGCATTGCCGCTTCAGATGAGCACTGCCTGCAGTGGAGAAAATAGCCTGCACCTGCCTATAAGTGCCTACAGAAAAAGGTAATATGCTGAAAAAACCAACACATAAACATTTATTTCCATGATCCATATTTTTATTATGTTTAAAATAAGTATACCCCTAAATTTATCACCACTTACAACCTATAAAATTAAAATTGAGTTTTCCAGATTGCATGCCAATGATTAGAATGTTCACTGTAAACATCAAAAAAAATATCACAAGAGATCTCATTGCCCCTAGCACCATATGACACAAGTGTATGCATGACCAGCAATCAGTTTTAGATGGTCTCTCCACCCATAGCTGCCAACCAATCCCAGGAAAGAGCTGAGAAACTATCCATTCATGGAGCTTCGTGCTGCCTGTGTGTGAAGTAGCGGCATGTTTAGGTGCAATTCTGGATGGGAACATGCTCGTAAGGGTGGCTCCAAGGACCCTGTAACTTTTTTGGTAAATGTCTTCTATCCATCTGTACATCTCTACTGAACTGACATTGCTGTAACTTTTTTGGTAAATGTCTTCTGCTGCCATATCTTTAGGCTGCATGCACACTGAAGCTCAAAAAAGCTTTTTCTGGACGCCAGATTGCTGGCAGAAAACGTTGGTTAAAAAATGTGCTTTTAACAGCATTTTGTACTAGTGTTTATGAGCGTTTATGAGCGTTTTATAGCGTTAGTGTTTATGGGCGTTTTTAACCACTTTCCGACCGGCGCATGACGATGTACGTCCATTTTTTGAAGAGGGATATCTCGGTAACGGCAGCAGCTGCTGCCACAACCGAGGTATCCATCTCTTCAGGCACCGGTCGGCTGTCCGATAATGGTGGTCATCGCGGCGGATTCGCCGCGAGATCACCGTTATCGGCGGCGGGAGAGGTGCCCCCTCCCGCCGCTCTCCCGCGCCTTCCGCCGCTTACCGGAACCGTCGGCAGCGGCGGAGGCGATCGGGTCCGTTCCCCTGATGTGTCTAGAGATGAGTGACGCTAAGATGGCCGCCACTCATCTCTATACCATAGGAGGGCTGAAGCGACGTCAAAAACGTCACTTCCGCCCATACCTCTTAAAGAGGAATTTTCAAATGTCATTTTTTTAAATGACATTTTTTTTTAGGACTTTTTGACCCCAGATCTCATATTTAAGAGGACCTGTCTAGCTTTTTTCTATTACAAGGAATATTTACATTCCTTGTAATAGGAATAAAAGTGAGCCAATTAATTTTTTTTAAAAAAACAGTGTAAAAATAAATAAAATCAAGAAAAATAAATAAGAAAAACAAAAAAAAATTTTTTTAAAGCGCCCCGTCCCGACGAGCTCGTGCGCAGAAGCGAACGCATACGTGAGTAGCGCCCGCATATGAAAACGGTGGTTAAACCACACATGTGAGGTATCGCCGCGATCGGTAGAGCGGGAGCAATAATTATAGCCATAGACCTCCTCTGTAACGCAAAATATGCAACCTGTAGAATTTTTTAAACGTCGCCTATGGAGATTTTTGAGGGTAAAAGTTTGATGCCATTCCACGAGCGGGCGCAATTTTGAAGCGTGACATGTTAGGTATCAATTTACTCTGCGTAACATTATCTTTCACAATATATAAAAAAATTGGACTAACTTTACTGTTGTCTTATTTTTTTATTCAAAAAAGTGAATTTTTTCCAAAAAAAGTGCGCTTGCAAGACCGCTGCGCAAATACGGTGTGAAAAAAAGTATTGCAACGACCGCCATTTTATTCTCTAGGGTGTTTGAAAAAAAACAATATATAATGTTTGGGGGTTCTAAGTTTTTTTCTAGCAAAACATGTAAACACCTAAAATCCAAAACGAGGCTGGTCTTAAAGTGGTTAATAAAAATACACAGAGGACACTCCAAAAATCCCACAATGTATTCCAAATTCCCTCAATGCATTGAAAAAATAGAACGCTGAACGCTAATTAACGCACGTTCATGAGCGTTTATCAGCGTTTGGCTTTTTTGGGCGGTGAAAAACGGCACTTTGAACGCAAATTTCTGGCGTTCAGAAAAAGCCCATAAACTCCACTGCTCATTAAAGCTAAAAAACGTCAATGTGTGCATGGACACATAGGCTAACATAGAGTGGAGTTTATGGGCTTTTAAAAAAAACGCCCAAACTCCAATAAACTGCAGTTTATGAGCTTCAGTGTGCATGGAGCCTTTAAGTGCCGTTTTTTCAGCGCCCAAAAAAAAGCCAAACGCTGATAAACGCTCATGAACACACGTTAATTAGCGTTCAGCATTCTATTTTTTCAATGCATTGAGGGAGTTTGGAATACATTGTGTGATTTTTGGAGTGTCCTCTGTGTATTTTTATTAAAAACGCCCATTAACGCTAACGCTATAAAACGCTCATAAACGCTAGTACAAAATGCTGTTAAAAGCACATTTTTCAACCAGCATTTTCTGCCAGCAATCTGGCATTTCAGAAAAAGCTTTTTTGAGCTTCAGTGTGCATGGATAGTAACTCTTTAACCACTTCAGCCCCGGACCAATTGGCAGCCAAAGGACCAGGCCCCTTTTTGCCATTCGGCACTGCGTCGCTTTAACTGACAACTGCGCGGTCGTGCGACATGGCTCCAAAACAAAATTGGCGTCCTTTTTTTCCTACAAATAGAACTTTCTTTTGGTGGTATTTGATCGCCCCTGCGGTTTTTATTTTTTGCGCTATAAACAAAAATAGAGCGACAATTTTGAAAACAATGCAATATTTTTTGCTTTTTGCTATAATAAATATCCCCAAAAAATATATAAAAAAACATATTTTTTTCCTCAGTTTAGGCCGATACGTATTCTTCTACATATTTTTGGTAAAAAAAATCGCAATTAGCGATTATTGATTGTTTTGCGCAAAAGTTATAGCGTTTACAAAATAGGGGATAGTTTTATAGCATTTTTATTAATATTTTTTTTTTTACTAGTAATGGCGGCGATCAGCGATTTTTATTGTGACTGCGACATTATGGCGGACACATCGGACATTTTTGACACATTTTTGGGACCATTGTCATTTATACAGCAATCATTGCTATTTAAATGCATTGATTCCTGTATAAATGACAGTTGTAGTGAAGGGTTAACCACTAGGGGGAGGGGAGGGGTTATGGGCTGTGACGTGTGTGTTTTTTTTTACATTAGGGGCAGGGCTGACGTCTGACGTCATTGATCGGCTTTCCCGATGACCGGGAACAGCCAATCAATGACAGGCAGAGTAGGAAGTGCGGGGAGAGGTTTGTTTACACATTCCTCTCCCCGTTCTTCAGCTCCGTAACCCGATCGCGGGACACCAGCGGCGATCGGGTCCGCTGGTCCCGCGGCCGGGGTCACGGAGCTCCCGACCGGGTCGCGAGCCCGCCGCTGGCGGCGCACGCGACCCACAGGCAGGCAAATGCAAGATCACGTTTATATACGTGATTTTGCCTGCCCGTGCCATTCTGCTGACGTATATATGCAGTGGGCGGTCGGGAAGCGGTTAACACACACACACTGCAATAGCAACATTACTGGTGATTGATTCTCAACCCCATATGGCTTGAGTGATCAAGAGAGGTAATTAGCTTTATGACCCTGGCCTGTGTCTGGTATTGGCCATCTCCTCTCTCATATTCAGGTGTCTCAAATCCCACCCAATAATGACCAACTGAGAAATGCATGCCTGCTCAGTATCCCTATAAATTTAAAGCCGTCTATGGGGTGGCGCAGACATCATGGCTCTTTCCTGAGTGGCTCTGTCACGTGTGATGTGCAGTTTCACCAACGCAGTTTAACTAAAGCTGGATGAGGATAGAACAAGAACTCTGTTCCACTCTGAAAGACTAGCAAGCCAGCATTTGACATTAAAGTGGAGTTCCACCCACTTTTACAACTCTTCAGCATTCCTCACTAAACTGTGCACTGTAAACGAATTGGATATTTTTTTATTTTTTTTTTCTCAGCACCTACTGTATATCTGCTGTATTCATTTTTAACTTCCTCCTCCCTGGCCGTGGCCCATCGCATCATGTCCTGTTTGCAATGCCTCCTGGGAAGGGGCGGCAACTTCCTCTGACACTGCCATTGCTATAGAAACCTGACCTGAAACCTATTACACTGCTTGTGCTGCACTGAGCATGTGCGAGATCTGGAAGGATGAGATCCAGGAAGAAATACAGTCTGGCTTCAGATGCCCACACTTAAGATGGCCACGGTCTGCTGTAAGTTTAGAAAATAACAAACTACTGCTATAAACTAACAAAACAGACCTTAGTTTATAAACTAACTTTACTAGAATACATTAAGCTTTTGTATTATAGGGGTGTTTTTAGTTAAAAAGTATAATTTCAGCCGGAACACCGATTTAAGTTAGATTTCCACTCTCTATCTACTATCATGCTCCTTCTTCTCTTCCTTCTCGCATCAGTGTCTTCTATCCTCAAATTATCCTTACTCTACCCCTCCTCTCTACCCTGCAGCATGCACATATCTCCCTCACTCCTACCCTCTCCCTACTACTCCACCCATCATCTCCTGCATTTGCTGTTGCCGCATGCTGACATAAACACCAGGACCACTAAACACGTGCGCTTATGCACATCCCACACCCATCTTGCCTTCCTCACCCTCCTCCTTCTCCTAGTCTCGGGTGACATTTCACCTAATCCTGGTCCGCCATTCTCCAACTGCAAGCCACATACCCTATACCCCACCCCCTCTGGCAACCACCGCAATCCACTCAGTTTAATTTCTATACCCCTGCTTCCTCAAAGCAGCCCACCAATCTCATGTGCCCTCTAGAATGCCCGTTCCATCTGTAACAAGCTTACATCGGTACATGACCTCTTCATCTCTCATGGCTTTAACATACTCGCCATAACTGAAACCTGGCTTCAAAATTTGGACTTGGCTTCTCCTGCTGCCCTATCCCATGGTGGCCTCCATTGGACTCACTCCCCCAGACCTTATGGACAGAAAGGAGGTGGAGTTGGATTCCTTCTATCCCCCACAAAGCACCTTCCAAGTCCTTCCTGTCCCTCCCTCTCTATCCCTCCCTCCTTTCGAGGTGCACTGTATCCGTCTGTTTTCTCCCATTTCTCTGAGGATTGCAGCAATTTATCGGCCTCCCGGACCGGTATCGCGCTTTCTTGATGACTTTGCTGCCTGGCTACCCTACTTTCTCTCCTCTGAAATACCCACTATAATTCTTGGTGACTTCAACATTCCTGTCAATGTGAACAGCCCAACTACAGCTAAACTTCTCAACCTAACCTCTTCTTTTGACCTAACCCAATGGACACATACTTCCACCCACTCCAATGGTAATACCCTTGACCTTGTATTCTCCCATCTCTGCAACCGTGGCAACCTCACCAACACCCCCTTTCCTCTCTCTGATCACAACCTCATCAGTTTCACTGTATCCTTGCCTCCAACCAACCATCCCTCCAAGCAGCAAACACTTATTTGTAGGAACCTTCGCCACTTTAACCCATCTCTTCTCTATTCTGCTACTGACCATCTATATGACATAATCTCTCCCCTGTCCTGTCCTGACCTGGCTACCTCTGTCTACAACAGTTCACTCTCATCATCACTAGATGCACTTGCTCCTCTAACCACACGCAGAATCAGGCCCCGACCATTACAACCCTGGCAAAATGACAACACTAGAAATCTCAAGAGACATTGCCGTGCTCTTGAACGACTGTGGGCGTAAAACCAAATGCCTGCACGACTTCACCCTATATAAATCTGCCCTTCTAAAATACAATTCCTGCCTCCATGCTGCCAAACAAACCTACTTTGTCTCTCTTATTAATAGCTTGTCATCTAGTCCCCGTCGGCTCTTCTCAACCTTTAACTCTCTGCTTCGTCTCCCACCCCCTCTACCCACCAACTCACTCACTGCCCAAGAGATTGCCAATCACTTCAAAGACAAGATTGATGCAATTCGTGAGGACACCTCCACTGTACGTACATCTTCCCCACCCAACACACCTTGCCTAACAGCACTTTCAACACTCTCCTCTTTTGAATTGGCTACTATTGAAGAGGTTACAAAACTTTTCTCAGATGCCCACCTAACCAATTATCCCTTGGATCCTGTTCCCTCACAACTACTACGGTCACCCTCTTCTTCTATCCTATGCTCCCTCACTCACATCTCCAATCTCTCCCTCTCTAGTGGCACCTTCCCCTCCCCTCTAAAACATGCACAGATCACTCCCATACCTAAAAAGCCCTCCCTGGACCCCACCAACCTGAATAACTTAAGGCCCATCTCATTGCTCCCATTCTCCTCTAAACTTCTAGAGTGCTTAGTGTACAACCGTCTTAGCTCCTACCTCAGTGAAAATAACCTTCTTGACCCCTTACAGTCTGGCTTTCGCTCGCAGCACTCCACGGAAACTGCCTTACTAAAACTCACTAATGATTTACTTCACACCACATCTCTGGGATCCAGGGACGCCGCGACATGCTCCACGGTCCTGGATCTAGCCCGCCGAGCAAACATTACTTACAGATGGGGGTACCCCCTCTCAGCCACCTTTCGTAAGGGACAGCGCTCCTTCACCCTACGCACCAGGGGAACTGCCCAAGCTTTTCCGGTTCATTGACACGGACCTTGTCCCGGTCAAAAACTGGCTGATGTTCCTCCCATGGGACATGCGGGTTCAGTAACACCCTGGCGGACCTCCCTGCCTTGGCAGCAGAGAAGATCCTGGGCACCCTCAGCAGAAGGTCCATGTGAGTCCTGATCACCAAAGGCTGCATGTCTGAGACGTTCCCCTTCAGTCCATTCCTCTTTTACCTCCCTGATCACTTACTGGGGTCACTAACAACCAGTCATATCACAGCTCACTGCAGCCCTTACCAGTGAGTGACTACTGGCACCTCAATGAGCCTCCACACGGCTTCTTGACCAGGTAACTGTTGCTACCTTCCTTTTTTTTGTTTTTGATGCCATTACCCGTCCAGCCGAACTGCGCGGCTGCTGCTTGTTTTGACACGGCTGCTGCCCCTGCAAAGAACTCATGCCACTGTATTTACCTGATGGGGCGCCACCTCAGAACCCCAATCTGTCCGCTCCCATAGTGATGAACTTCCTATGTGAGGTTTGTTTTTTACACCACCTGTCTGCAGCTACGGTTACCCTGGACACTGACTCAAGAGGGCTTGACTGCTTCCCCCTACATGACATCTAGCTATGCTTGATGTCCCAGGAGAAATGCATATGTCTGTAATGCATTTATTTATTTTTTCCCAGCAGATAGCAACAGTCTTGTTTATACTGCATTTTGTCCTTAATACAGAATTGGGGATGGGGAGACAAGAGGGTATGGGGGTGGTGGCTGTTGGGAGGTGCACCCCAGAGTTCAACTCTCCAGGGGGCATGCACATCCTGATGTAGGTGGGGAGGACTGGCTGGGGCCCCACCGGTGACCTGGAGGCGTCAGAATGGAGGTGGCTGTACAATACCACTTAGGGAGCTGATCTGAGGAGGGAATGAGTGACTTGTATAGCGCTACCTATGCAAACTGAATCGCCTCAGGGGGCTTTTTGCCGCCGGTGTCCATCTGCGGTATAGCGTGGTCCTTTGCCCCATGGGGTGCCGACACGCTTACAAACACATACACATACACATTTGGCCAATTTTTTTTCGACAGGATAAAATTAACCAACCAGCATGTCTTTGGAGTGTGAGAGGAAACCGGTGTACCCAGAAGAAACCCACGCAGACACAGGGAGAACATGCAAACTCCAGCCAGATAGGGTCATGGTCGGGATTTGAACCAGCGACCCTATTGCTGCTAGGTGAATGTGCTTACCTGCGCTATTAAATGACTGATCTGCCCTGCGGGGGAGGACCCTTCACTTGGTGTCACCCGAGCTATACTCCTCCTCAGGGCCACTCAAAACTTCTCTGCATTAATGATTATTACTTACCCGGGAACAGAGAAGCTCTCCCCAACCAGATGGCAGGTCAGACTACCCAGAGTTAGCTGAGGTAACCCCTTACACTGAGGTTCTGTTGGGGAAGGAATGTTCGTTTGTTTAGATGCATATATGTATATCGCACACTATTTGCTGTTACCGTTGCCCAATGTCGGGATGGGTGGGTTGGGTGGAGGCTGATCCTCTCCTGTTTGGCTTCTGTCTACCCCCTCCCCCACCTAGGTTAGTGCACTTCCCCAGTGCCAGTGTTGGTTGAAGTGCACTGCTGGCAATATCTTGCCATTATAGCTTCAAGGGGCGTGCACAGTTCCACACGACCCTCTGAACCTATTTATTATTCTTGCTACTATATATTTTTCTTTTTCCTCTATATACTTCTATGCTTCCATTCTATCTAAGTCGGTTACATTTCTGAAACGCATTCTCCCGCCCCCTTCTCTCATCGCCCTACCTCTTCCCCGGTTGCTTACCTACCATGGGACGGACACGATTAAGATGATCTCGCTCAATGCCAAGGGACATAGCATCCCCAAAAAGAGATGCATGCTTTTGAATGATCTGAAATGCTCACATGCATGCATCAAAAAAACGCACTTCAGAGATGATAAACTTCCCATCTTAAAAAATAGGTTTTTCCCCATTACTTACCATTCTACTAATACTCAGGCTAAATCCAAAGACGTATCCATACTACTATCCAACCGTCTTCCTTGGACTTGCCAGGACACCCTGGCGGACCCAGCAGGATGCTTTGTGTTTGCCCAAGGGTCACTAGAGGAAGTTAAAATGACATTTGCCACTTTCTATGCCCCTAACGACACCCAAGACCTTTTTCTCACACGCATGATAACTATCATCCTCCGTTACTCCTGGGATATGCAAACGCGTGGCACAATCCCTTCACAAGGCCCAACTAGTCGCTATCTGGCGGTTACAGCATTCAGGTGAGAAAGATTACACCTTTTACTCCATCCCTCACA
Organism: Lithobates sylvaticus; assembly: GCA_028564925.1. NCBI lineage: Eukaryota > Metazoa > Chordata > Amphibia > Anura > Ranidae > Lithobates > Lithobates sylvaticus. The sequence continues at coordinate 521,144,295 of CM053030.1, read as the reverse complement.
AAATCTACACACGCATAGACAATTTTTTGATTCTACATGCACAACTACAGGCTGTGCAAAGTTTGGCGATTGGTATGATAACATGGTCAGATCACGCACCGATTGAGTTATCATACAAAATCTCAGAACTTACCTCTTCAAGATTCAGACTCGGGAAATTGAACGAAAGCCGCTTACAGACTCCTGAGGTGGTGGAGGATATTCAAAGGGAACTGAGTCAATACTTTCAGATCAATAAACAACCCGACTGTGATGTGGGGATCCTATGGGAGACCCACAAAGCAGTTGTCAGAAGTGTTTTCATTAAACATGGATCACGGCTCAACCGCCAACGTACGGAGAAACTTTCATCCCTCCTCCAGGACATCCATAAAATAGAGGCCCAACATAAACACGCCCCAACTCCGACATATGAACAAAACATTTTATCCCTCCGAAAACTGGCCACAGACTTATTAAGATATCAAGCCAAGGCCGCCATACAAAGGGGCCGAAGACTCAGCTATAAGTCAGGAGATAATTGCAGGAGAATGTTAGCCCACTCAATTAAAGAACAGAAGTTGGCTTCTTGCATCCCTCACATTATTACAACCCACGGTGCTCCCTAAACAGATTGCTCAGGGCTTTAGAGACTTCTATTCTTCCCTATTCAACCGGAACAGTCCCCAACTCAGAAGCAAATGGAAAACTACATTGCCCCCTCTCAACTATCCTCTGAGGTACAAGAAGATTTGGAAGCACCAATAACCTTCGCACTCAGTATCTCAAAGACGGGTAAGGCCCCGACGGTTTCTTGCTATAGTATTACAAGGGATTCCTCCCCATACTAGGTCCCTATATGGTGGAACTGTTTAATAAAGTGGGTTCAGAAACATTCTTTCCTAGAGATACCTTAAAAGCCCATGTCACGGTAATCCCTAAAGAGGAAAAAGATCCAACTTGCTGTTGTAGTTACAGGCCTATCTCCCTCCTGAATTGCGACCTCAAATTATTTACAAAGATTATTGCCACTCGTATAGCACAACATCTACAGCGGCTGATTCATCTCAATCAAGTGGGATTCGTCCCTACGAGAGAAGCGAGACGCAAACCCCATGCATTATATTAGGCATAGACTCTGAAAAGGCGTTTGACCATGTGAACTGGCGCTTCATGTTTGTGGTCTTACGCCATATAGGCCTGGGGGAACATATGCTACACTGGATCACCAAGATCTACTCATACCCGACGGCCCAAGTTAAAGCCAATGGGATCTTATCAGACCCCTTCCCCCATATCGAATGGGACGAGACAGGGATGCCCATTGTCCCCACTACTTTTTGCTCTTTCTCTGGAACCTTTCCTCTGCACGATCCCCCTAAATCCAGACATCAGTGGAGTCAGGGTAGGAGATAAAATTTCAGCTTAAGCCGATCTGCTCTTTTTCCTCACTTACCCAGCGGTGTTGCTCCCCAATCTCATCCACAAATTATAAAATTATGGCCGACTGTCCAACTTACGGATTAACTTCAACAAATCAGAAGCTATGGGAATAGGAGTTTCCCCTGCGATACTTCGGACCTTGCTGCTAAGCTTCAAATTCAAATGGACAGATACAGCTCTTAAGTATCTAGGAACATACATCCCCTCTAACTTATCTCAGATATATGAACTAAACTTCCCTCCTCTCCTGACCAGAACACCCGCCTTCTTAGAGTCATGAAATCGGGGACTGCATTCATGGTTCGGTAGATGCAATCTTCTAGAAACGTGCATCCTACCCAAGTACTTATACCTCTTTCAAACACTACCGATAAAACTACCTGCTCAGTACTGTAGACAAATCCACTCCTTTATCAAATTTATATGGGCACACAAGAGACCACGCACTCCCCGATTCCGACTATCCTTGCCTAAACATTGTGGAGGTATTGCTCTCTCTTATGTCTTCAAATACTACCAAGCAGTACTGTACACCTAGAAAGACTCATAGATTGGAGCTGTCACTCGTCGGGTAAACTCGGGTTCAAATGGAACAAGCCCAAAAAAATGTTTTATTAAAGGGGGCATTGTGGTGCTATGATCATCTTCCATCTAACCTTAAGGAACACGCCCTGATAGGCCCCACGGTAAGAACTTGCACACAAGCCCCGCAGATGTTGCATACATTTTATCCTGAAGTGCCCGATCCTGAAGTGCCCGATCGTTGCTGGAGATGCCAGAAGGAGGGAGGATAGCACCATACTGGCGGGAAGTACAGAGCATTGTCCAAAAATTCACTGACTACAAGATACCCGATGACCCAGCTTTTTTTGTTATTACACGTTACGACTATTCCAGCTAAAAAGTGTAAAATCAATTCTACGACATTTGATAAAACGCTGCTAAGGCACGTATCCCTCTTAAGTGGAAAAACGTATATCACCCCCCAACAGTGGAAATTGGAAGAGATTAGGGATGAGCTTCGAGTTCAACTCTAACATCATTCGAAGATCGAACATTATGGGGTGCCAAATTCGAGCGGCGCATCATGCCCCATAATGCACTGCATCATCGCAGTGTGCTGGCTGATTGGCCAAGCATGCACTATGACCCGCATGCTTTGGCCAATCACAGCGCCGTAAGCAAAGAGCCATAATTGGCAATTATGGCTCAGGGGGTTAAGTCCACGCCCCACACTATATAAGGTCGCCTGCACGTCAGCCTTGTGTAGTGTGTTGCTGGCAGAGAGAGAGTATGATTTCATTTACTTTGAGCAGGCCGTTTATTCAGTTAGCTAGATCTCACTGCAGATCGTTCCTGCTGTATTGTTTCTAATCTACTTCAGGCAGGCAGTTGATTCAGTTAGCTGCAGTGTATTTTGTGTGTGTGTGTCATATATATATATGTTCTCTATCTCTATATCCACTGCATTCTAGTCTAGCCAAGCCTATACCTGACTGGTGTCGATTTTCTAGTAAACTTCAGGCGGTGTTTTGCTAATCCAATTTTACAGCATGTCTGGAAGGCCACCAAGGAAAGGCAGACGCTCACAGGCCACTAAAAGAGGGCAAGCAGGCTCTGTGTCTACAGCCAACAGTGCTGGTCCTGGATACGGTGCATCCTCAGCATGTGGCCATGGGGCACGCTTGTCCTTTTTTTTCGGCAGCTGGCCGTGTTGAATCACACTATGCAGAAGAGTGGATGACAAAGAGTTAAGTTAAAGAGAAGTTTGGCTGCAAAATGCAGCTGCCAAAGCGGCCTATTCCATCAGCTCAATGGCATCAGTCACTCCTTCCCTAGCCCCACCATCATGTCCTGAGGAGTCCCGTCCCCCCCAAACTGTTCGACCACAGTGTCAGGTACATGCTGCAGGAGGATGCGCACCGTTTTGAAGGCTCCGATGATGGTACCCAGGTTGAGGATGAAGGCAGTAACGTAAGCCCAGAGAGGGTGCTCAAGAATGACAAACTGTCAGTCATGTTCCCCCAAGCTGCAGCATACTTGCTCCAGTGGCGATGAGGGAGGGGGTGATGAGGTCGCTGACTCTACATGGGTGCCTGATAGAAGAGAGGAGGAGGAGGAGGAGGCACATCTCCAACGAGGCAGGATGCCCTCCAGGGGCCAGTTTAAGGACAGCCAACCGACTGCATCACAGCGCAGAGCTCCGCATGTGCTGGGCGCTGCTGACTCCGGGCGTTTTTTCAAAAGTTCTTTGGTGTGGGCCTTTTTTGAGACGTGTGCAGCAGATCACACTGTTGCTGTTTGCAACATATGTCTGAAGCGTATCAAGCGTGGCCAAAACAGCAGCTGCTTGGGCACCACATGCTTGACCAGACATATGTCGAGCTCCCATGCAGTCCCTTGGCAACAGTACTTAAAAGACCCACACCGAAGAACAAGGTGGACCTCTCCTTGCTCCTCATCAGCTGGGATCTTCAACCCCACTATACCTTCAGTCCTCTCAGAGACCTGCACTTTCCTGCAAATTTCCCTACCCCAGTTGCTAAACCGGCGAAAGAAATTTGGTTCCAGCCATCCACATGCTCAGCGGCTGAATGCTAGTTTGGCTAAATTGCTAGCACTCCAACTGCTGCCTTTTCAGCTGGTAGACTCTGCCCCCTTTCGAGAATTTGTGGAATGTGTGGTACCTCAGTGGCAGGTTCCCAAACGCCATTTTTTTTATTTTTTCCTCGAAGGCCATTCCGGCTCACTACCGGCATGTGGTAGGCAATGTCTTGGCCTCCTTGGACAGGGCGGTCAGTGGTAAGTTGCATATTACTGCTGACTCATGGTCCAGCAGACATGGACAGGGAAATTACCTTTCTTTCACGGCACACTGGGTAACCCTGCTGGCAGCTGGGAAGCATGCAGGACAGGGTGCAGTAATGTTGGAGCTTGTTCCGCTACCGCCTCCAAAATGCTGGTAGTGGTAATTCTGCCACACCACTCTCCTCCACCCCCTCTTCTTCTTCCTCTATGGCCTCTTTCTGTGTAGATTTGTCCTCCTGAACCAGCGGTGCTCTGTAGGCGTTCTAGGGGCTAAGCAAGCGCTCAGGCCAAAAAGATGCCATGCGGTGCTTGAGTTGGTCTGCTTAGGGGACAGGAGCCACACTGGTGCAGAGATTCTGGCAGCTCTGCAGGGGCAGGCGCAGGTGGTTGACGCCATGCCAGTTTCAGCCAGGAATTATGGTTTGCGACAATGGCACCAACCTCCTCTCCGCCCTCCGACAGGGACACTTCACCCATGTTCCCTGTTTGTCTCACATCCTTAATTTGGTGGTTCTTGTGCAGGTGCTCGGGCTTACAGGATCTCCTGAGGCAAGCCAGGAAGGTCTGTGGGCATTTCTGCCGGTCATATAATGCCAGTGCTCAGCTTGCTGACCTTCAAGAGGTATGCAACCTGCCCAAGAACCGCCTCATCTGTGACATGCCCACCAGGTGGAAATCAGCGTTGGCAATATTGCAGCGGCTGCACATGCAGCAGAGGGCCATCAATGAGTACCTGTGTGAGTATGGCACCAGGACAGGGGAGCTTGGCTTTTTTTTCCGCCACGCCAGTGGCTAATGATCAAGGATGCATGCACTGTCCTGCCACCATTTGAGGAGGCCACGAGGATGGTGAGCAGTGACAGTGCATGCATCAGTGATACTGTCCCTCTTGTCTTCCTGTTGGAGCACACACTGCGTGGAATAATGGACAGGGAATTGAGGCAGAACAGAGGGAGGAAGAGGAGGACTTCCTTTACCTCTCAAGGCCCCCTTTATCCAGACAGTATTCCTGCAGGCCCGCCTATCACATAGGATGAGGAGGAGGAGGAGGATTGTGTCAGCATGGAGGTGGAGCCTGGTACTCAGCATCAGCAGCAGTCTTCAAGGGATAGTTTTCAGTCCCCAGAAACTCATGGACTTGTACGTGGCTAGGAGGAGGTGGCTGCGGATCATTTTGTCCTTAGTGACCCAGAGGACTCCAGGCCGAATGCCTCAGCAAACCTACGCTGCAGGGTCTCCCTGATCCTGCAAAGCCTGCAAAAGGAACCTCGGATTCATAGTATCAAGGAGAGGGATCAGTACTGGCTGGTAACCCTTCTTGATCCACATTACAAGGGTAAGGTTACGGAACTTATCCAGCCTCCGCACAGGGAGCCGAGGATGAAACTTCTTCAGGAGGCCTTGCAGAAAGGTTTGTGCAATGCTTTTGCAGAGCCTGGGAGGTTACATTTCCTGGTCCTCCTGGACAACGTGTTGCTGAGGCTTCGGTCAGTCACAGAAGGAGCGGTGGAGAAGGTGTCCGTCTGACCGATGCGTTCAGACAATTTTTTTAGTCCGCAGCCCCAAGGTTTGATCGATTTACATGGTGCAGGAATACCTTCAGACTTGGTGACCTTTCCAACCGAAAATCCACTGGGTTACTGGGTCTTGAGGATGGATCACTGCCAGAGCTTGCACAGTATGTAATTGAGCTACTGGCCTGTCCTGCATCCAAAGTTCTATCTGAATGCACATTCAGTGCTGCTGGAGGCTTTGTAACCGATCAGAGTGCGCCTGTCCATAGACTCGGTTGATCGGCTCACCTTCATAAAAATGAATCAGTCTTGGATCACCAGCTACCAAGCACCTGATGCTGATGTAACCGATGAATTTTTTTATGAATGTGAGATCCTTGAAGACTGCCTATGCTGATGCTGTGTGACTATCCTGTTATGCTGCGTGACTCTGTGATCCTATTCCTCCTCAATTCCTCCTCAATGTTCATGTTGATAGCTTCTAAGAAAATTTTTGGTTCTAGGCATTTTTGGTTCTAGGCACCAGCGCCTAAAGCCCATTTTTTCTGCCCCTGTTTAACAGGGGCATGTAATTACAATTTTTGCTGTAATATTTCAGAGCAGGGCCCATTCCTGTACTTAACAAGAGTATCTGGGAGGCTTTACAGTGTTGTGTCACCACCGCCAGCTAAGGCCCAATTTTTCTGCCCTTGTTAAACAGGGGCGCGTAACTACAATTTTTGATCTAATATTTCACAGCAGGGCCCGTTCCTGAGCCCACCAAGAGTAACTGTGTGGGCTTATGCCGCGTACACACGGTCAGAATTTCCGGCAGAAAAAGTCTGGGAGCTTTTCATCGGATATTCCGTGTGTATGCCCCATCTGACTTTTTCTGTTGGCATTTCCGACGGACTTGAATATAGAGCCTGTTTTAAATTTTTCCGTCGGAAATTCTGACTGAGTTTTGTCCGATGGAATGTCCGGCCATGTGTATGCGGCATTACAGTGTTGTGGCAACACCACCAGCAAAGGTACAATTTTTCTGACCCTGTTCAACAGGGGCATGTAATTACAATTCTTGATATAATATTTCACAGCAGGGCCCGTTCCAGCGCCCACCAAGAGTAACTGAGGGCTTAGTGTTCTGGTACCACCAACACCTAAGGCCCACATTTCTGCAGAGTATATAGGGCAGGCTGTATAGTATATACAGGCAGTCCCCTACTTTCAAACATCTGACTTGCAAACGACTCCTACTTACAAATGGAGGGAGACAGGAAGTGAGAGGAAATCTACCCCTAGGAAGGGAAATTCTCTCCTGTAAGTATTAATATGGGAAAAATGTGTGTCCATTAATGCTTTATCACCAATCCTTGTTTCCTTAAAAAACCCAAATTTTCAAACTCCAATTGTCATTGGGACAGAAAGTGAGGTGAAATCTTCTGAACAGGGGCACAGACAGCAAAACAAATGTTACAGGGGTGAGGATAACCCTACCCTAAGTTACCCAAAAAGCTTAAAAATAGATTTTTTGGCTGGAGCTACACTTAATAAATGTACCAAAATAGTAATTATAATAATTACAAACAGATTTAACTTAAGAACAAAGCTACAGTCCAAGTCTTGTTTAACCCGGGGACCGCCTGTATACTCCTGTTCAGAGTATATAGGGCCTGGGGGTCCCACGCCTTTTATTTTTTAATGTGGGTGTGGGGTTCCCCTTAATATCTTCAGAAAAATTGGGCTTTAGGCGCTGGTGCCTAGAATCAAAAATTTTCTTAGAAGCTATCAACATGAACATTGAGGAGGAATTAAGGAGGAACAGGATCACAGAGTCACGCAGCATAACAGGATAGTCACTCAGCATCAGCCTAGGCAGTCTTCAAGGATCTCACATTCCCCTTAAAGGGCCTGGTAATGGGCTGGGGGGGTTATCCATGCTGTTTTTTCTCAATAATTTTCATCCATATTGCTGGGACCCGACATTACATTATAGCCGCAAGCGGTTTTAAAGGACTTTTATTCCATTAGAAATGTCATTTTGTTCAGAGACTGTTCTAAACACGGGAAACACATGCCACTTCACAGGCATACTATAGACACCCCACAGGTACAGGTACGATATTTAAAGGAATATTTCTCTTTTTTATTTTTTCACTTTAAATTTTTTTTTAAAAGTCAGCAGCTACAAATACTGCAGCTGCTGACTTTTAAAATAATGACACTCACCTGTCACAGGGTCCAGCGACGTCGGCACCCGAGGCCGAACCGTACCCTCGGTGCTCGGATGCTGCCGCCGCCAACGCGGGGTATGGGAATCAGTAAATGAAGCCTTGTGGCTTCACTTCCTGGTTCCCTATTGCGCATATAGCAATAGAAATGCTCTGCGCTGTCTGCTGGGACCCGTGTGTGTCCCAGCAGACAGCGCGGCGGGACGGGAAGTGGCGCAAACTCCCGTGGGAGTTTATGCCCGGAAGTGGGTGCAAATACCTGTCTTAGACAGGCATCTGCACACCCCTCCCCCCTGAAAGGTGTCAAATGTGACAACGGAGGGGGGAGGGTTCCGATGAGCGGAAGTTCCACTTGCATATTAGCCTTTAAAATTTGCACTTTTGATTTCTCATGTTCGAGTCCCATAGACTTTAATGGTGTTCAAATGTTCGCGCAAACTTTCGGTCCATTGGCATGTTCTGGATGCGAACCGGGGGGTGTTCAGCTCATCCCTAGAAGAGATCAATAAGATGGAAGATCTCACACTTTGAGCACAAAATGAACAAGAAAAAATACTCTGAATTGTGGAGATTATGGAATGTTTATCCTCTCTGAAGAAGGTCTAAACCTACTTAGATCATGATCGTTGGGCATATGTATCTTGCCTAGCTGCACCAATGACTGGGTATCCTCCTCTCTCCCAAAGCCCCCTCTTCTCTCCCCCCTTCACCTCCCCCCCTCTTTTTTCCTCCTTTCCCTTCTCCTCTTTTTCCTTAGCTGCTATATTCTGTTTTCTTCTTCTCTCTGTTCTTCTTTGAAATTTAGAAAATGTAGTAACTGGTCCCGGGACCGCCTAGTTCAAAGTTATACTTTAGCTGCTACACTACAGGAGTTATATCCACACAGATATCCATACTGGGTATGTTATACATGATCTAACTTAACATCTGGTTCTTTATCCCTGGTCTGATTTCAATGTACCTGATGTGTTGCTGACTACAAGTTGTTAATGTTGTAACCTGGAATCGCCTTTTGAGGTTTAAATAAAATATTTTAAAAAATTAATAAATAAGTATACCCCTAAATTTACCTGGAAGCTGATTATCCAGCTACAGTGGTGTGAAAAAGTGTTTGCCCCCTTCCTCATTTCCTGTTCCTTTGCATGTTTGTCACACTTAAGTGTTTCGGAACATCAAACCAATTTAAACAATATCAAGGACAACACAAGTAAACACAAAATGCAATTTGTAAATGAAGGTGTTTATTATTAAAGGTGAAAAAAAATCCAAACCATCATGGCCCTGTGTGAAAAAGTGATTGCCCCCCTTGTTAAAACATACTATAACTGTGGTTGTCCACACCTGAGTTCAATTTCTCTAGCCACACCCAGGCCTGATTATTGCCACACCTGTTCACAATCAAGGCATCACTTAAATAGGAGCTGCTTGACACAGTAAGGTCCACCAGAAGATCCTTAAAAGCTACACATCATGCCGAGACCCAAAGAAATTCAGGAACAATTGAGAAAGAAAGTAATTGAGATCTATCAGTCTGGAAAGGGTTTATAAAGCCATTTCCAAAGCTTTGGGAATCCAGCGAACCACAGTGAGAGCCATTATCCACAAATGGCGAAGACATGGAACAGTGGTGAACCTTCCCAGGAGTGGCCGGCCGCCCAAAATTACCCCAAGAGCGCAGCAACGACTCATCCAAGAGGTCACAAAAGACCCCACAACAACGTCCAAGGAACTGCAGGCCTCACTTGCCTCAGTTAAGGTCAGCGTTCATGCCTCCACCATCAGGAAAAGACTGGGCAAAAATGGCCTGCATGGCAGAGTTCCAAGGAGAAAACCACTGCTGAGCAAAAAGAACATCAAAGCTCGTCTCAATTTCTCCACAACACATCTTGATGATCCCCAAGACTTTTGGGACAACATTCTGTGGACCGATGAGACAAAAGTGGAACTCTTTGGAAGGTGTGTGTCCAAGTATATCTGGCGTAGAAGGAACACTGCATTTCAGAAAAAGAACATTATACCAACAGTAAAATATGGTGGTGGTAGTGTGATGGTCTGGGGCTGTTTTGCTGCTTCAGGACCTGGAAGACTTGCCGTGATAAAAGGAACTATGAATTCTGCTGTCTACCAAGAGATCCTGAAGGAGAATGTCCGACCATCTGTTCGTGTACTCAAGCTGAAACGAACTTGGGTTCTGCAGCAGGACAATGATCCTAAACACACCAGCAAGTTCACCACCGAATGGCTGAAGAAAAACAAAATGAAGACTTTGGAGTGGCCTAGCCAAAGTCCTGACCTGAATCCTATTGAGATGTTGTGGTATGACCTTAAAAAGGCCGTTCATGCTCGAAAACCCTCTAATGTAACTGAATTAGGACAATTCTGCAAAGATGAGTGGGCCAAAATTCCTCCAGGACGCTGTAAAAGCCTCATTGCACGTTATCGCAAACGCTTGGTTGCAGTTGTTGCTGCTAAGGGTGGCCCAACCAGTTATTAGGTTTAGGGGGCAATCACTTTTTCACACAGGGCCATGATGGTTTGGATTTTTTTTCACCTTTAATAATAAACACCTTCATTTACAAATTGCATTTTGTGTTTACTTGTGTTGTCCTTGACTATTGTTTAAATTGGTTTGATGTTCCGAAACACTTAAGTGTGACAAACATGCAAAGGAACAGGAAATGAGGAAGGGGGCAAACACTTTTTCACACCACTGTATAGTAATTCAATCCCACTGTCTCAGTCAAATTATTAACAACATTGCAGTTTACAGTTATTTTTTTGGTGGAGGTCCCTTTAGAACAATGAAAATACTTTGTACACGATGAATAATTACTGAGTGTGTTTTGTTTTCCTTTCTTCAGGCTCAAATATCGCCAGAAGCGGGGAAGCCTCGCAGAGTTCTGATTTTTGGATCAAGCCAATTGGTTACGCTAAAAAGGCCATTGATGGTGTGACAGATACCAACTGGCATCATGGCTTCTGTACCCACACAAATGCGGACCCATCACCCTGGTGGAAGGTAGACCTGAAACAGAAATACAAAGTGAATGTCGTTGTAGTCACTGGACGATCAGACGGCTCAATGGTACGGATGATGGGTGCTGAGGTCCGAATTGGAAATTCTCTAGACAATAACAACCCGGTGTAAGTACCACAGGGACAGGACACTATAAGGTTACCTGTGTCAATGGGCTTTGGGCTTGTGTCGATGGCATCAGTTTGAGAGGCTTCAGAGATTGTTCAGAATTCATTGACAGGTGCATGTGACCTTTTCTGATCTGCATTGACCTACTTCAAGAGAGTTTTGCCTTCTCATAGACTTGTATGATAATAAAAAACACATCTGATGCAAACAAAAGCCCAATGACAAAGGTCCTAAGCACCACCCTGAACCCAAAATAAGAGACATTACTGCATGACTTGATTTGACCTATGAATATATTTAAAGAGAAAGTAAACATTCTAAGAAAAGGGTTGGTCTCACAGGGGTTTCCACCATCATATTAAACACAAATAAAATTTATATCAAGCCTCCTGGCTTCCTCTTGCAGAACTACTTCTTGGGCCTCAAGCATAGGTTTTTAGTCTGGTCCCTCACATCATCTCTCAGCACCGCTGTGCTTATGTGCCGCCCTGCACCTCTCAGGCTCTTTCTCTTGCAGCTCCCTGCTTCTCTATCCCACTCCCTTGATGCTGGACAGGGACCCTTTGTCTCCCGGGTGGACCCCTAAATCAATGTCAGGCCCATAATTAGGCAGGTTGGTCATACCTGCACACACAGCCTTCTGGCCTTCAGTAATACCTGAACCCAGGGTTAGAGGCTTTTTCCTCAGCTCTTTGAAGTCTCTGGACTCCAGAACCCAATCTAATGCCGTGTACACACAAGCGTTTTCTCCTTTGGAATAAACTATGGCGGTTTCTCCGACGGAATTTCGCTCAAGCGGTCTTGTCTACACACGGTCACACCAAAGTCCGACCGTCAAGAACGCGGTGACATACAACACATACAACGGGACTAGAAAAAGGAAGTTCAGTAGCCAATAGCTTCCGTCTCATACTTGCTTCAGAGCATGCGTCGTTTTTGGTACGTCGGAACAGCATACAGACGAGCGGTTTTCCCGATAGGAATTGGTCCCGTCAGAAAAAGTTAGAACATGTTCTCTTTCTAGGTCCGTCAGAATTTTCAATGTAAAAAGTCCCATGGGGCATACACACGATCGGAATATAGGACGAAAAGCTCCCGTCTGACTTTTTCTGTCGGAAATTCCACTCGTGTGTACACGGCATTAGAGTTATAAAATCCGAAGAAGACTGGAAACACAATTTTTTCTGCTCAGAACAGATATTCTGGAGCCCCACACTTTGCATCAAAGAGAACCCTGTGTGCCATTTACTTCTTCTAACACTGTGGTAGGGCCTAGCACTGTATATACATTCACCAGCCACTTTATTAGGTACACCATGCTAGTACCAGGTTGGACCCCCTTTTTCCTTCAGAACTGCCTTAATTCTTTGTGGCATAGATTTAACAAGGTGTTGGAAACATTCCTCAGAGATTTTGGTCCATAGGGACATGATAGCATCATGCAGTTGCTGCAGATTTGTCGGCTGAACTTCCCTGATGTGAATCCTCCATTCCACCACATCCAAAAGATGCTCTATTGAATTGTCATCTGGTGACTGTGGAGGCCATTGGAGTACAGTGACCTCATTGTCATGTTCAAGAAACCAGTTTGAGATGATTGGAGCTTTGTGACATGGTGCATTATCCTGCTGGAAGGAGCCATCAGAAGATGGGGACACTGTAGTCATAAAGGGATGGACATGGTCAGCAACAATACTCAGGTAGGCCGTGGTGTTTAAACCATGATCAATTGGTACTAAGGGGCCCAAAGTGTGCCAAGAAAATATCCCCTACACCATGACACCACCACCAGCCTGAACTGGTGATACAAGGCAGGATGGATCCATGCTTTCATGTTGTTTACACCAAATTCTGACCTGACCAACTGAATGTCACATCTGAAATCCAGACTCTTCAGACCAGGCAACGTTTTTCCAATCCTCTACTGTCCAATTTTGGTGAGCCTGTGCCAATTGTAGCCTCAGTTTCACACATTCAATTCATTCTCACATTATTGAACTCCAATGTTATTCAAATTCTTGCAAACCTATGAAAATGTCACTGTGGTGCTAATGTGTACTACTGTCAACCCAACTTAGTCTTATCTTAAAATAGAACTAAAGGCAAAACTTATTTTTCATGTTGGATAGAGTAAAGGAGGGTTTGCCTACTTTGACCCACTTGGGAGATTTCCCTTGACTTCCTGTCCTAAAGCCACAATAGGACTTAAGAGGAAATCCTTCCAAAGGGAGGAAATGCCTTGTTGCCACCAGAACAAGTGTCCCAATTTAAAGATTTTGCCTCTATTCCTGCTCTGGTGACAACCCAAATTGTGGGACTTTCTTTAATTTTCATGCTTTGTGATAACGGTAAACAAGACAAATAGAGAGGGTAAATATCCCTTATGGGGCATATGCATTGATAAAAACTGGGGAGGGGTTCTAATCCCTCCCCACTTTTATCCAAAATTAGGGATAAGCTTGGGAAAATTACAGGAAAATGTATTTTTTATTATTTGTTCCCAATAAAAAATCAAGGTAATAAAAAAAGGTATCCAGATTTGATACCAACTAAAGCCCTATCTGTCCTGAAAAAAGTGATGTTTAATATATTAGAATAGACCAATGGTCTCACAACTGCGGCCCAGGGGCCAGATGTGGCCCTTTGCCTTTATCCGCACCACTAACTGATGCCAGTGAAGGGAAAACTTTTCCCTATGGACACTGTCAATGGGGCACTATTCATTTCAATGATATGATTAATGGGGCGCTATTTCTCCCAATAAATCCAATGATGGGGCACTGATGCCAGGGCATTTTCTGCTTCCAATGGCCACAGTCCGGCCCTCTTAAAGCCTAGAGGATAGTAAACAGGACCATTGCTTAGAAAATTTGGAGACCCCTGGAATAGACTATAAATCCGACAAGCTATAACATACAGAACCAAGACATTAACAGAGGAAAGACTCTGGGATGCAAAGGGAAGAAATGTCCAGGGGAATCAAGTAGGTAAATAGGTTTGGTTCAATTGGTGAGACTAAGTCAGTCCCCCAGAAATCACTCTGTTCATCTCTATTGCCTAGTTATTGTATGAGTTTGTGATTTTAAAGGCTAAGTTCACTTTTTCTAGAAAATAACCCATGCAGTCGATGGGGATTAGTAAATATTAACAAGGTGTGCAGCTTTGTAAAATATTCATTATCGTTATAGTTGTACCTGTAGGCCATTTAGGTCCCTCCAAAAACCTGAAAACCCCCCATGTACTATCTTGTCACAGGGATGTGAAAACCATTCGACTTTCACTCCCCACTTCCAGCATTACAAGAGTGAAAAACAATGATTTTCACATGCTTGCAACAATGCAAGAGGTAGAGGTTGCTATCTGAGATTTATTCAGTCGGGCTTCTGGAGAAACCTAAATGACCAACAGGCATGACAATAAAATTAATGAACACTTTGGGCTCCTTAATTAAACCTCCTCCAAGTAAAGAAGTGTCATTTCTGTATCATTCTGTTGATCCTTGTTTGTTCTCCACAGGTGCGGTAAGGTCACCCAAATTGATGATCCTACGACAATTTTCTGCTGTAACGGAATGGAGGGTCAATACGTCAGCGTGGTGATCCCGGGGCGCAGTGAATTCCTGCACTTGTGCGAGGTGGAGGTCTACAGTGACCCCGTAGCTCAGGAGAAGCATGTCTGCTGGTAAACCTCAGAGGTCCATGACAGAAGGAATCCTAAAGTTCATCATCAAATTTCATGTCCATCTTGATGACACGTCTGTTCTCCTATCTAGCTAGAGGACATTTTCTGCTCTATACCTTGTAATCCTGTTTTAAGAAAACTCTTTACAGACATCTTTCAAGAATTAGATTTTCATTATACATAAAAATAATGTGTATTACACGTAGGGGACAGTTTAGAAACGTTTCCAACCAAGAGTCACCCAGGATTCACCCATTTTTCCAGTTGAATCCAAATATGCGAATCTTGGGTAAAATTCTTGTGGGAAAGCATTTATAAATAGACCACTTAACAATTAGCTAAAGTCATCTAGTTTTGGATGAAGTGTAGAAGGGTTGGAACCACTGCTGTCAGTGTCCTCATTGTGGAAATTTGCTTCATATATTTGTCCTGGTGACGATAATCAGAAAAAGATGAGAAACCTCAAATGTAAGATGTTCAAACTTGTTTTGGTGATGATAGTGTTTCCTCACCTAGGTGCTTGCTAAAGACAATAAAGTTTCTTTCACACTATCTTATTTTTTTCTGCGCCATCCATCGTTGTTTTTGTTTTTTTCTCTTCAGGTCTATTGCAATTGATCTTGTTAAAATAAATATTAGATGAAATTATTGTTAAGGGGTCAGTCATTAAAGTAGTAGGAAATCCTAAGTTTTCGTAAAAAATGTATGCATACCCCCCCCCCCCCCCGCCATCCTACCTATCCTGCATAACCTGTATAAAAAGCTGAGTAAGCACTCTTGGTAGTGTGAAACACGTTAGCTATTTTCCTGCTTTGCTGTGACCTATTTTTGTGTGATTCCATATTTTACCAATAAAGGCTTTATGAAGGTCAGTCGATCAACCGAGTCGGTGGAAAGGCGCACCCTGTGATCACAAAGCCTCCAGCAGCATTGAATGTGCGTTCCGAAAGAACACTGGATGCAGGACAGGCCAGTAGCTCAATTGTATACTGTGCAAGCTCTGGCCAGTGATCCATCCTCAAGACCCAGTAAGCCAGAGGATTTTCGGTGTGGAAAGGTGTCCAAGTCTGAACTTGCCCCTAGGTATTCCTGCACCATGGATATCAGACGCTGGCGATGGTTGCTGGAACCGATCATACCTTGGGGCTGCAGACTAAAAAATTGTCTGAACGCATCAGTCAGACGGCCACCTTCTCCACCGCTCCTTCTGTTACTGATCGAAGCCTCAGCAACTCGTCCAGGACCAGGAGTTTGCAAGCTCCCAGTCTCTGGGAACGCATTGCACAGACCTTTCTGCAAGGCCTCCCGGAGATGACTCATCCTCTGCTCCCTCTGCGATGGCAAGATAAGGTCCGCAACCTTACCCTTGTACCGTGGATTAAGGAGAGTGGCCAGCCAGTATGGTCCCTCTCCTTGATCCGAAGAATACGAGGATCCTTCTGCAGGCTTTGCAGGATCAGGGAGGCCATACAGCGTAGGTTAGCTGAGGCATTCGGTCCAGAGTCCTCTGGGTCACTAAGGACAACATGATCCGCAGCCACCTCCTCCCAGCCACAAACAAGTCCACTGGTTTCTTGGGACTGTAAATCATCCCTAAAAGACTGCTGCTGTTGCTGAGTGCCAGGCTCCACCTCCATGCTGACACAATCCTCCTCCTCCTCCTCCTCCTCTTCCTGTGTGAAGTGTGGGACAGAAGGAACACTGTCTGGATAAAGGGGGCCTTGAGAGGCAAGGAAGTCCTCCTCTTCCTGGTCTGTTCTGCCTCAAGTGCCCTTTCCATTATTCCACACAGCGTATGCTCCAACAGGTGGACAAGAGGTACAGTGTCACTGATGCATGCACTGTCACTGCTCACCATCCTCGTGGCCTCCTCAAATGGTGACCGGACAGTGCATGCATCCCTGATCATGCCCCATGCATAAAAACCAAGCTCCCCTGACCCTGTCCTGGTGCCATAGTCGCACAGGTACTCATTGATGGCCCTCTGCTACATATGCAGCCGCTGCAGCATGGCCAACGTTGAGTTCCACCTGGTGGGCATGCCACATATAAGGCAGTTCTTGGGCAGGTTCAACTTCTTTTGCAGCTCAGCCAGCCGAGCACTGGCATTATATGATCGGCGGAAATGCACACAGACTTTCCTGGCCTGCCTCAGGACATCCTGTAAGCCCAGGTACCTGCCCAAGAACCGCTGCACCACCAAGTTAAGGACGTGAGCCACACAGGGCACATGGGTTAGTTGTCCCTGTCGCAGGGCGGAGAGGGGGTTGGTGCCATTGTCGCAAACCACCATTCCTGGCTTAAGCTGGCGTGGCGTCAACCACCTCTTGGCCTGCCCCTGCAGAGCTGACAGAACCTCTGCCCCAGTGTGGCTCCTGTCCCCCAAACACACTAGCGCAAGCACGGCATGGCATCTTTTTGCCTGCTTACTTGCGTAGCCCCTTGAACGCCTGCGGAGCACCGCTAGTTTCGAGGACAAAGCACAGGAAGAGGCCATGGAGGAAAAAGAGGAGGGGGTGGAGGAGAGACGTGTGTCACAACCAGTAGTAGCATTTTGGAGGCATGGTGGCGGAAAAACAACCTCCAACACTACTGCACCTTGTCCTGCATCCTTCCCAGCTGCCAAAAGAGTGACCCAATGGGCCTTGAAAGATAGGCAATGTCCCTGTCCATGCCTGCTGGACCATGAGTCAGCGGTAAATGCACCTTACCGCTGACCGCCCTGTCCAGTGAGGCATGGTCATTACCTTCCACATGCCGGTAGAGAGCCGGAATCGCCTTCCGTGAGAAAAAGTGGTGTTTGGGAACCTGCCACTGAGGAACCGCACATTGCACAAACTCACGGAAGGGTACCAACTGAAAAGGTAGCAGTTGAAGTGCTAGCAATTTAGCCAAGCTAGCATTCAACCGCTGGGCATGTGGATGGCTGGAAGTGAACTTCTTTCGACGGTCCAGCAGCTGGGGAAGGGAAATTTGCCTGGTACAATCGGACGTCGTTGTACTGCTAGCAGAGTTCCCGCAAGTACTTGGCTTGACACACCTAATTCTACACCTTCATTCCTCTCAGTGCAGCTTTCAGAGAGGACTGAAGGTATAGTGGGGTTGGAGATCCCAGCTGATGAGGAGCAAGGAGAGGTCCGCTTTGTTCTTTGGTCTGGGTCTTTAAGGTACGCTTGCCAACGAGCTGCATGGCAGGTCAACATATGTCTGCTCAAGCATGTGGTGCCCAAGCGGCTGATGTTTTGGCCACGCAAGATATGCTTGAGACATATGTTGCAAATAGCAGCGGTGCGATCTTCTGCACTCGTCTCAAAAAAGGCCCACACCAAAGAACTTTTGGAATAATGCGCAGAGGCAGCGCCCTGCACAGGCGGAGCTCTGCAGTTTGATTCAGTTGGTGTGCTGCCCTTAAGCTGGCCCCCGGAGGGCATCCTGCCTCGTTGGAGATGTGCCTCCTCCTCCTCCTCTCTCCTATCAGGCACCCACGTGGAGTCACTGACCTCATCAACCTCTCTCTCTTCATCACTGGAGCAAACCTGGCAGTATGCTGCAGCTGGTGGAACCTGACTGCCAGATTGTGTGAACATGTATTTAAGGGGGATAAAAGAGGCCACATGCCTCTGGGATTTTTTGTTAAGGTATCTGGGTTAGAATTAGGTACACAGTGATCGTAGAGATGTATATAAAAAACAATTTTTTATTTTCCAAAGAGGGATAGAAATATAGAAAAGGACACAAATAATACATCCATATATTACAGACATATGTGTTATAACAGACGAAAAGTTACGTAGAGCTTCACCATACTCGACATGTTTCACTCAATGGAGTTTCTTCAGGAGATTGATAGGTTAAGCTCAAGGGTATGCTGAAATAACAGAGTTGCATGAACATGCATCCTTTTGAACAGTTTTGCCACAAACAAAGTGTGCATATTTAGACATCGTATATATATGAATCGGCTCTAAAATATACATCTGGGGATCTATCTCCTCTTCACAGGCACCAGGTCACCTCACTTCAATTAAGAAGTCACAACAACACATACGTAAGGAAGGTAATGTAAATGCACACAGTGGAAAACCTAAGAGTTCTCCTACACGTAATCGCACTCAAATCAGCACTAGAGCTTCAGCCGCTAAAGCTGTGGGTAGCTCAAAAACACCTTTGTCAACTGATACCCCCACCTTCACTCCCAACCCCCCTTTATCTTTGGCACCTTCACCTATCGGGGGACAGATTGAAGCTGTTACCGAATCGGGTTTTCGGACAGCACCGATCTTTACCCAACCGGTATTAGATCCAAGGAAACACTTGGAATTGATCACTACACAGACCAAACAAATGAAAACCACTTCGAAATAATCAATCTTTCCACTTATATACTCACTGAAACACAAATTTCACTGCTAAAAATGGGACTCACGTTTTGCCCCACTAAACCTGTAGATGCCTTTGAATTAGTGAAAGATCTCAATCTCTTTTCTCGGAAATTAATGTTCCGTATTATGTTTGACAAATCTGGTCCCTCAACTTGTGCTGGCCCTCTGACCAGTATCCCTCCCTGTCCACCCCCCCCACTTTTATCTGTAAATGACTTAAAAGCCATGGAGGAACTTATGGAGCTGTGGGACGAGGGGCACATTGACGAGGTGGACTTGGCTGAGGCTGAGGCCCTTCTCCCTGTTTCCCCCCGTCTCTCTGCCCCTCCCCCTGCAGCTCCAATCCCACCTCCTCGGGAATATAAATCTAAATCTACTACTTTTCCATCCTTTCAAGGGAACCCCAATGTTTGGGCATTCACCCAACAAGTCACAAATGAAATTCGTAAAACTAAGTGGTTTGATCCACCTCAGTCTAACCTCACCCTACAACAAAGGGAAGCTTTACGCTCCCTACAACAGGCAACCAACATAGTTATTAAACCTTCGGACAAGGGGGGGGGAACCTGGTCATTATGGACAAATGCCAATATGAGTTGATGGTTCTTCGTCTATTACAGAATCAAGAATGGTACCGCAAAATACCAGAGAGCCACGTAAACTACACGATCGGTAAATTTAGACAACTACTGGGTTCTGCTTTCCATCAGGATTTAATTACCAAAAAAACTTATGATTTTCTAAACATTCCATTTCCAAAAACCCTCACACTTTATGCATTACCTAAAATCCATAAGAATGCCACTAACCCCCCAGGCCGCCCCATAGTTTCTGGCAACGGATGCCTTACAGAGAATGCAAGTGCTCTGGTGGATGACTTTCTTCGTCCACATGTTGAGGGACTTGTTTCCTATTTACAGGATACACGAGATCTATTGAGGGCCCTCGATGGAATCTCGATACCTCCAGACTCTTGGCTCGTTGCTCTCGATGTTGAGGCCCTTTACAACTCTATACCCCATGATACGGGGGTCAGAGTTGTGAAGGGCTTCATTTCCGAGAGCACCGAGTCATCACCAAAATACAATGATTTCATCATCAAATTATTAGAATTTATACTCAATAACAACATTTTTCTATTCGGGCGCTCCCACTACCTCCAGATACAGGGCGTAGCAATGGGGACCAAGTGTGCCCCATCCTATGCTAATCTGTATCTGGGGGGGTGGGAGCGTCATCTATTCCACAGAGATGATATACAGACATCTCTGGATCAGATTCTGGAGAAGATACATCGACGATGTGTTTTTCATCTGGACAGGTACAGAATCCGACCTACTGCTTTTCTATGAAAAGCTCAAGATTAACATGTTTAATCTGAGCTTTACAATGGAAAAAAGTCAATCACAACTAACCTTTCTTGATATTACGATCTATGTTGATGGAGAGGGTAATGTTGGTACTACCCTTTACCGTAAACCTTCTGCTGCCAATACATTGCTACATGCAACGAGTTCTCATCCCAGCCCGTTGGTAGCTAGTGTACCATATGGGCAATATCTCCGTGTTAAACGAAACTGCAGCCAAGATTCCCACTTTAAAGTGGAAGCCAAAAAACTGCAGCAGCGTTTACAACATCGTGGCTATAGCTCAACATGTTTAAAAAAGTCATATTTGAAAGCCAAGCAACAAAATCGTTCTAATCTCATTCATGGAACTAAAGCATCCACCAATGACCCTGGCATCAGAATCATCACCCGTTTCTCTGGACATCATGCTCAGGTGCGAAAAATCTTTGACAAATATTGGTATTTACTTAAGGCTGACCCCTTGATATCAAAACATGTGGGTGATCACCCAGAAATCACCTACAGGAGATCTCAGTCTCTTAGAGACACCCTTGTACGTAGTCATTACGTTCCTACTCAAGAAGGCTGTCCCAATTTGAATAGAAATGTGGGAAGTAAGCCTTGTCATAAATGCAATTTCTGCCGTTACATATATGCATCTAAACAAATTACGTTACCTAACAACAGAGTTTACAAACCTAAATTTCTGGCCAATTGCCAATCAGTCGGTATAGTTTATATTATGCTATGTGAATGCACAGCCTTCTATATCGGGAAAACAAAACGACCATTTTTCCATCGCATAAGGGATCATGTAACCCTTGTACGGGGAAAGAAAATGGAGACCCCAATCAGCCGTCACATGGGACTCTTTCATGCCCATGATGACAAAAAAATGCACTTTTTCGCACTTGAGCATGTCCCCCCAGGGGAAAGGGGTGGCAACTATGATCGTATTTTACTCCAACGCGAGGCTCGTTGGATATTTGACCTTAAGGCCACCGCCCCCCCCGGCTTAAACGATGCCCTCAGCTATAAGTCCTTTCTTTGAAATAATACAGCTTTAGATTACGACAGCAACACAATCAATCTATCTCCTCTCTCCCTTCTTTTTCCCATTTCCTTCTACTTTCCTTGTCTAACTATTCAATACTGGACCAAAATTAAATGTCATTTTATATGATATGTATTTATGTATGTTATTCATAATAAATAATCTCCTTGTGTTTTAAAGCATTTCAGATTATGGAATGGGATGGGCTCACTTGCCACACAAATGACACTTGGTTTAATTTTGTATATTTATCTATCCTTTAGCAGTTTAATGCTCTATATTTAAAACAGATTACGAGATGCTCCCCACAAGATGTCCAGCCAGTATCTGAAGTCACTTGTACGGGCGCCCTGGGGTCCCTGTCGGGTTGCAATGTGATAGACCCCTTCCTGTGCTCCCCCTCAGCTACCCCATCCTTTTGGCCTGCTACGGCGCCTTGGTTTCTCGGTCCATTAATCGGGTCCTTTTCCTTCCCTGTTGGGTGGGCAGGTCATAGCGGCGGTGTACGCCTTCTGCTGTGTCCCTCCTCCCCTTTGGGTATCCCGTGTCCTACCCTCTCACATAGCGAGGAGAGGGCAAACAGGATTTCCCAAAATGGCCGCCGTCATGCCGCCGTCCAGCGGCGTGACGTCTGACGTCATGCGTCGGCGGCACGGTTCGCCGCCGACGCATGCGCACCACGCACCACAGTACCTTTGGCGCACAGCATTGCCGTTTAAGCGCCCGCGACCCGGCGGTGACGTCAGACGCCGCCGGGTTGGAGAGCACACTATAAAAGGCAGCCCCCTCTGCCAGTTCAATCCCTGTCAGGAGCCTAAGCTTACCGGGAAGTGAGGCGTTTGAATCGCCTTCCCCAGAGAGCCCAATCCGTCACCATCCTTTCATTCCATCCATGGGGTAAGACTTTACTACTTTTATCTCCATATAGTTTCTTTATATGCACAGTCCTATTTGGACTGATATAGACATTTCTAACCTTTTTTTAACCACCGTTTGTTGGATACTAATTTATCTACTCTGTACATTTCAGATAATCAACTGAAATGTCTCATGATTTATGGTGCAGCATACACTTGCACCTTACTTCTGCATTGGTACAAACCTGAACCTTGTCACCTATAGCGTACCACATGACTTTCAAGAGGTACAGTCCCTCATCAATACTTCATTGTGCTTTGAACCCCATTTCTTAACAATTTCTCTAATTGCGCTTTCCACTTAAATTTATTTAGTGTTGTCTCTCTGCAAGTGACATAGAGTCTGTGCTGGCATCCTGGGAGTGAATCATCTCTCACCTCGATATTTGTGTTTTTTTTTTAACAAGAAATCGATTCCATACATGCCTTCTCCTCTTTAAAACTTTCCAAGCATATGTGGTAAGTTCTGCCCTATTCCATATTTTCATATCCGTACTTGCTTTCCATGCCCCATACCTTTTAGAATGTTATGTAACTCTATAGTTTGTAAAAAATTGCTCATATCCCCAGATGTATATTTTAGAGCCGATTCATATATATACGATGTCTAAATATGCACACTTTGTTTGTGGCAAAACTGTTCAAAAGGATGCATGTTCATGCAACTCTGTTATTTCAGCATACCCTTGAGCTTAACCTATCAATCTCCTGAAGAAACTCCATTGAGTGAAACATGTCGAGTATGGTGAAGCTCTACGTAACTTTTCGTCTGTTATAACACATATGTCTGTAATATATGGATGTATTATTTGTGTCCTTTTCTATATTTCTATCCCTCTTTGGAAAATAAAAAATTGTTTTTTATATACATCTCTACGATCACTGTGTACCTAATTCTAACCCAGATACCTTAACAAAAAATCCCAGAGGCATGTGGCCTCTTTTATCCCCCTTAAATACATGTTCACAGAATTTATAGGGATTTTGGTATCATTCTTTGTTCAACTACTTCATCTAGTTTACTGACTGCCAGATTGCTGTCCTTGAGCATCCTCTCTCTCTGCGCTCACACTACTGCCTTCCTCTAGCTGGGTATCCTCATCAGAGCCTTCAAAACGCTGGGCATCCTCCTGGAGCATGTACCCAACACTGTGGTCAAACAGGTCTGGGGACTCCTCAGGAGGACATGGTGGGTCTAGGGAAGGAGTGACTGATGACATTTAGACGAGGGAAGAGGACACGTTGGCAGCTGCTTTGCCAGTACCCTGAGCCTGGGTGAGAGAGGATGAGGAGGATGAGGATGGCTTGGTCATCCACTCTACCAAGTCTTCGGCATGATGCGGCTCAACACGTCCAGCTGCCGAAAATAAGGACAATCGTGTCCCATGGCCACGTGCTGATGACGATGCAACGCGTCCATGACCAGCACTGTTGCCTCTAGACACAGAGCCTGCTTGCCCTCTTTTATTGGCTTGTGGCTGTCTGCCTCTTCTTGTTGGTCTTCCAGACATACTAATGGCCTGCAGAGAGATGGGAAAACCAGCAATAAGGGGTAGCTTCAGGTGTATACTGTGCTGGAGGCACACAACACCCACTTTAACTGCTGCAGAGATGCCTATATTACAGAACACCAGTAATAAAAGGGTAGCTTCAGGTTTATACTGTGCTGGAGGCACACAACATCAACTTTAACTGCTGCAGATGCCTGTATTACAGAACACCAAAGGGTAGCTTCAGGTGTATACTGTGCTGGAGGCACACAACCCCCACTTCAACAGCGCTAGGTTTGCAAGCCACAAAGACACTGTCCCTCCCTATCCTGCTCTTTCCCTGACCGCCGCAACACACTACACAAGGCCCCCGCCCTGGTGGCCTTATATAGTGTGGGGCGTGTACTTAACCCCCCTGAGCTATAATTGGCCAAGCATGCAGGGTCACAGTGCATGCTTGGCCAATCATGAGCCAGCAATGCACTGCGATGGCGCTGTGCACTGTGGGGCCATTCGTGTCACATGAATTTGGCGCGAACGGCCCACAAAGTTCTGGGTTCGCCGAATAGGCGAGCAGCCGATGTTCGATTCAAACATGAGTTTGTATCGAACACCGAGCCCATCCCTAGCCAAGAGGTCCATGGTAACTCTGGAGGAGCTTCAGAGATCCACAGCTCAGGTGTGAAAATCTGTCCACAGGACAACTATTAGTCGTGCTCTCCACAAATCTGCCCTTTATGGAAGAGTGGCAAGAAGAAAGACATTGGTGAAAGTCATAAGAAGTCCTGTATGAAGTTTGAAGAAGCCATGTGGGGGACACAGCAAACATGTGGAAGAAGGTGTTCTGGTCAGATGAGACCAAAATGTATCTTTTTGGCCTAAAAGCTAAACGCTACCCTGTTTCCCCCGAAAATAAGACCTAGCGTGATTGTCGGTGATGGTTGCAATATAAGCCCTACCTCCCCAAATAAGCCCTACCCGGTTTCCCCGAAAATAAGCCCTAGCCTTAAAATAAGACCTACAAGGACTTTAACTAGGGCTTATTTGGGAGGTAGGGCTTATATTGCAGCCATCACCGACAGTCACGCTAGGTCTTATTTTCGGGGAAACAGGGTATGTGTGGTGGAAACACTGCGCATCACCCTGAACACACCATCCCCACTGTGAAACATGGTGGTGGCAGCATCATGTTGTGTGGATGCTTTTCTTCAGCAGGGACAGGAAGCTGGTCAGAGTTGATGGGAAGAGGGATGGAGCCAAATACAGGGAAATCTTAGAAGAAAACCTGTTAGAGTCTGCAAAAGACTTGAGACTGGGGCGGAGGTTCACCTTCCAGCAGGACAACGACCCGAAACATACAGCCAGAGCTACAATGGAATGGTTTAGATCAAAGCATATTCATGTGTTAGAATCGCCCAATCAAAGTCCAGACCAAAATCCAATTGAGAATCTGTGGCAAGACTTGAAATTTGCTGTTCACAGACGCTTTCCATCCAATCTGACAGAGCTTGAGCTATTTTGCAAAGAAGAAGAATGGAAGAATGGGCAAAAATATAGAGGTCTCTTCACATAAAGTTTTTTTAAAAGAATGAAAATTCGAAAGAACGAAATTCCGAAAATCAGAAAGAACTAAATTTCCCAAATTTTCAGTATTTTGAATTTCCAAATCTCCGAAAATTTGGAAATTCGAAATTTCAGAAATTTGGAAAAATTTTAAATTTGAAAATTCTGAAATTCTGAATTTCGGAAATCGGAAATGTCAGAAATTCAGATATTTCCGAATTAACTAATTTGTCATGTCTACTAAATAATCCTTATGTAAACTTACAATACAAGCATCTGTGCTTTATTGTTTGATATACCTATTTGTTCTGTTTGTTGCCTTATTGGTTTGATATAGTTATTCGTTTTGTTTGGAGAAATGGACATTATGCTACAATCGTGTACTATCAACTATTTTTTCAAATATGATCATTTTTGCAGGTGGAGATCAAACGTTCCCAGAGTTAATCTGTGAAACGCGTTGGGACTGATAACCATTACAACCCATTGATTAATCTCTAATATCTACTGATAGTTATGCTATGTCTCACATGTGGTAACCAACTGTATATTAATTGTATTGATTTTTGTAATAAAGTGAAAGTGTTTTTATATTATTGTCTAATGTTTTGCTTCATTGACAAATACACATCCTCACTTCTGGACCAAGCCTTTTTCTGACATTTGCTGCTTACGAGTTAAAAAAATCTGTATTTGTTGCTAGAAAATTACTTAGAAACCCCAAACATTATATATTATTTTTTAGCAGAGATCCTAGAGAACAAAATGGAGATCGTTGCAATATTTTGTCACACTGTATTTGATCAGCGTTCTTACAAACACAATTTTTGGGGAGAAAAGACACTTTTTTGAATACATTTTTTTGTAACAATGTGAAAGATAATACACCAAGTAAATTGATACCCAACATGTCACACCGCAAAACTGCGCCCGCTCGTGGAATAGTGCCCCATCATTGGTATCAGTGGAAGGAATAGTGCCCCATCACTGGTATCAGTGGGAGGAATAGTGCCCAATCATTGGTATCAGTGGAAGGAATAGTGCCCCATCATTAGTATCAGTGGGAGGAATAGTGCCCCATCATTGGCATCAGTGGAAGGAATAGTGCCCCATCATTGGCGTCAGTGGAAGGAATAGTGCCCCATCATTGGCGTCAGTGGAAGGAATAGTGCCCCATCATTGGCGTCAGTGGGAGGAATAGTGTCTCATCATTGGCGTCAGTGGGAGGAATAGTGCCCCATCATTGGTGTCAGTGGGAGGAATAGTGTCCCATCATTGGTGTCAGTGGGAGGAATAGTGTCCCATCATTGGTCTCAGTGGGAGGAATAGTGCCCCATCATTGGTGTCAGTGGGAGGAATAGTGTCCCATCATTGGTGTCAGTGTAAGGAATAGTGCCCCATCATTGGCGTCAGTGGAAGGAATAGTGCCCCATCATTGGCATCAGTGGGAGGAATAGTGTCTCATCATTGGCGTCAGTGGGAGGAATAGTGCCCCATCATTGGTGTCAGTGGGAGGAATAGTGCCCCATCAGTGGTATCAGTGGGAGGAATAGTGCCCCATCAGTGGTATCAGTGGGAGGAATAGTGCCCCATCAGTGGGAGGAATAGTGCCCCATCATTGGTATTAGTGGAAGGAATAGTGCCCCATCATTGGTGTCAGTGGGAGGAATAGTGCCCCATCATTGGTGTCAGTGGAAGGAATAGTGCCTTAAAAAACAGATAAAAGCAAGCAAAGGGCCACATCTGGCCCTAGGGCTGCAGTTTGGAGACCTCTTCTCTCGGGTCTCTGCTAAAACAATACTGTATATAATGTTTGGGGGGTTGTAAGTAATTGTCTCTCCTAAACTTTCTGACATTCGCTCGAGCAAACATGACTTTAGATATCAAAAATGTATTGAATCTCTGGGATGACAACATTACAAAGATCACAACAGTAATAATAAAATAATAAAACTTGTTTATTAATAAATAAGTGGAAGCCGAATCCTAAACACACCGGACAGCACGCGACTTTGGATCGGTCGCCCCTTTCAGTCGCTGTAGCAATTGTTTTGGTGGTGGATTTAATGTCTCTGCGTCCAGCTTTTGAAAATCGACATCGTCCATCAGCGTGGACAACACATCTGCGATCTTCTCCAGGTCAAACAGCGCATGGCGCGGCCCCGGGGTCATCCGGCCCTCAGCGGGGAGATCTACGCCATTTGTTTCCAGGACTTTCAACCTGCGCTGTGCGATCATCTTCAGGAAGGAGTAGAATTCTGTATAATCGATCCCTGTGCAAGATCTCATGATGACCTGGGGATGGAATGCAAATTAAAATCAGTGCTATAGAAAAGAATCATAAATATTGCAATTCATTATTTTTTTTATATCAGTTTAATAATTTATTTACTTTATTTTATAATAATAATAATTATTTGTTGATGTGTTTACGATCCCTTCCCCCTTCCTCAGCTGAACTCCATTAACCACTTCAGCCCCGGACCAATTTGCAGCCAAAGGACCAGGCCCCTTTTTGCGATTCGGCACTGCGTCGCTTTAACTGACAATTGCACGGTCGTGCGGCGTGGCTCCCAAACAAAATTGGCGTCCTTTTTTTCCCACAAATAGAGCTTTCTTTTGGTGGTATTTGATCGCCCCTGCGGTTTATATTTTTTGCGCTATAAACAAAAATAGAGCGACAATTTTGAAAAAAAATGCAATATTTTTTACTTTTTTCTATAATAAATATCCCCAAAAAATATATAAAAAAAAATTTTTTTCCTCAGTTTAGGCCGATACGTATTCTTCTACATATTTTTGGTAAAAAAAAAAAAAAAAAAAAAAAAAAAATCGCAATTAGCGATTATTGATTGGTTTGCGCAAAAGTTATAGCGTTTACAAAATAGGGGATAGTTTTATAGCATTTTTATTAATATTTTTTTTTTTTACTAGTAATGGCCGCGATTAGCGATTTTTATTGTGACTGCGACATTATGGCGGACACATCGGACATTTTTGGGACCATTGTCGTTTATACAGAAATCACTGATTCCTATGTAAATGACACTGGCAGTGAAGGAGTTAACCACTAGGGGGCGGGGAGGAGTTAGTGTGACGTGTTGTGTTTTTTTTTACAGTAGGGGGCGTGGCTGACGTCTGACGTCATTGATCGGCTTTCCCGATGACAGGGAACAGCAGATCAATGGCAGGCAGAGTAGGAAGCGCGGGGAGAGGTTTGTTTACACAGACCTCTCCCCGTTCTTCAGCTCTGTGACCCGATCGCGGGACACCAGCGGCGATCGGGTTCGCTGGTCCCGCGGCCGTGGCCACGGAGCTCCCGACCGGGTTGCGAGCGTGCCGCCGGCGGCGCGCGCGCGCGACCCCACGGCTAGGCAATTAAAGGAGACATGTATATATATATGTGCTTTTGCCTAGCCGTGCCATTTTGCCGACGTATATTTACATGTGGCGGTCGGGAAGCGGTTAAAATGCACATGATCACGCCGGCTCTCCTGCCAGCAAATTATAGATGGCGCCCGTCTTTTGCAAGTTTGCCTTTTTGGCAAAAGCTTCAACTGGCGAACTTCATTTCGATCTCTGCCCCCCATCAGATGCCCCTCACTCCATTCGAGCTTCTTATGCCAAAAGCAATCTCAGTTACGTCAAGTGGTGTCTCTGACCTATCAATTGCTGGTGTGTCTCCACCACCGTCCTTCAGGCCCTCATATATTTTCAAGTGAGAACGGGACTTGGGAGCAGGGCCGGGACAAAGGGTGGGCAGGAGGGATTGTTGCCCTGGGCACTGTGGTGTCATGTGAGCTGGGGGGGGGGGGGGCACCACAAAAAGGGGATTTGTGCAGCGAGGGGGAATTTGGGTGGGCAGCAGGGCGTAAAATTGTTCTAGGAACAAATCAAATCATTATTGAACCAAAAAATAAAATAAAAGCCTCATGCATATGTCCTGCTTCTTAGTATAGGGGGTCAGCAATGCCAAGAGTTGGTGAAAGCAGGGGTCCGTCGTCCAGAGACAATTACGAATAAAATCCAGATTATTCTCCTGGAGCTCCCGCAGCAAAGGCATATGACATAATTGGTCCCCGTTAATAAAGCAACCTATTTTTGGTCCAAGAAATCCTCCTCCTCCTGTTCCTGGACTGGACTTGGGTCAAAGCAATAACTCCAATGCCAATAATAAATAACACGTTATCTTCTACGATTCTGCAATCGGCGGGTTGACGAACGGCCGCTCTGAAACTAACTGAAGAGCACGAAATGAAAAGTGTGAATCAACACTCACCAAACTTCTACTAACACGAAATTAGCAGAAGGAGCCCAAAGGGTAGCGCCTGACAAGTGAACTTCCGCTTTATTGGCTCGTAGTACGTCTAGTACGTCACTACGTTCGTGTTTGTTGGCCGACAATTGTGTACCGTTTGTATGCAAGACAAGATCCAGGCAAGCGCCCTTCGGACAAAAGTCTAGCAGAAAATCCGATTGTGTGTACGAGGCTTTATGCTGGAGGTGTGGAGAGGAGACGGGCTCACTTCTCCATGTCTTCTGGATCCGGCCGGCATCTACAGGCATACCGGCGGGACGTCCATCCTATTACCCAAAAATGTACTGACTACGTTTTGCCAAAGGACCTCGATCTTTTTCTTCTGCTTCCATTCGTCATCACCGTTTCTCTGAATAGGCCTATAGACGGTCTGTCCTACCATTACTGATCACTGCGGCAAAGAACTGCATTCCCCTCTTTTGGAAACAGACGCAGGCACCGTCCATAGCCGTCTGGTTGAAAAGTCAATGAAGTTAACGAAATGGAGGATCAGGTGGCCACGGAAAAAGGTGTCCTTGATAAATTCCTCAGAAAATGGTTCTACTGCCACAAATTTGTTTATTCTGAGGTGTACAGGGTCCTTCTGACCTGGAGACTGATCTGAGGGTTCCTCTCTGCTTTGGGCTAAGTGGGGTGGCGGAATGACTGGTTCCCCTCCTCCTTCTCCTCCCCTACACCTTGTTCCTTTTCTTCTCCCATACCTTTCTGGCCTTTTTTTTTTTCCCTCTCCTCTCCTTTTTCCCTTGTCCCCTCTCTTGCTATTATGTGTCCTTCTCTGGATAATTCCTTAAGACCCCTTTCACACTGGGGCGTATTTTAGGCGTTTTTCAGGCGTTTTAGCTTAAAAAAAAAGCGCCTGTAACGCGCCTGAAAGAAGCCGCAACTGCAATCCCAATGTGAAAGCCCAAGGGCTTTCACACTGAGGCGCAGCGCTGGCAGGGCGTCAAAAAAAGTCCTGCAAGCAGCTTCTTTGCAGCGCTTTTGGAGCGGTGAATACACGGCTCCTAAAGCGCCCCTTCCCATTGAAATCAATGGGAAGCGCCTGAAAAACGCCCGAAAAGCGCTTTTGGCAGAAGCGCTTTGTGAGCTCTTTTAACCCTTTATTTGGCCACTAGCAGGGGTTAAAAGCACCCCACTAGTGCACGAAAAACGCTGGTAAAGCGCTGCTAGTTTAAGCGGCGCTTTACGAGCATTTTTCGGGCGCCCGGCAGTGTGAAAGGGCTCTTAAAGCACTTGAGCTGTCACATTTGGATTGCAGATGAAGCTTCTTTCAAGCGCTTTACAGGCGCTTTTTTTAACGCTAAAGCGCCTGAAAAACGCCCCAGTGTGAAAGGGGCCTTACTGTGTTTTTCTCTGTGCAAAATGCCACACGGGATTCAGGGACTCCTTAGTGCAGTGTTTCTCAAACTTTTTTGTCTTATGGCGCACCAAAAAGATCTAAAAAAAAATCACTTGAAAAGATTGAAACATTTTTGTGGTGAAGAACTTATTTATTTTTACATATATTTAATTTAAAATTTGATGTGAAAGGAAGTGCCTGCTTTTCGAGAGCAAATCAGATTGAAGCGAGGCTCCAAAGTCGACAAACGCAACAAAACAAATGGAACGGTCTCTATTATTATAATAGAATCAGAGTGATCGAGTTCTCCCGAGATCTCGCACAAGTCTCGCGTTACAAAAAGAACCAATGAATGACAGACTGACAGAGGTTGCGTTTTTTTGTGCTCAAAAGTTTGCATATCCTGGCAAATTGTGAAATTTCGGCATTAATATTGAAAAGAGATCCCCACATTTTTCACTTCTTAAGTGATTGAACAGTACTGACTGGCATAGTCAAGGCTTTGGATATCTTTTTATATCCTTTTCCATCTTTGTAAAGTTTCATTATCTTGTTATGCAGGTCTTTTGACTGTTCTTTTCTACCTTACGTCCTTTTTTTCCCGCACAAATAGAGCTTTCTTTTCGTGGTATTTGATCACCACTGCAGTTATGTTTTGCGCTATAAACAAAAAAAGAGCGTCAAACGCATTATATATACTTTTCATATCCTTTTGCATCTTTGTAAAGTTTCATTATCTTGTTACGCAGGTCTTTTGACTGTTCTTTTCTACCTCCTCGTGGCTCTGTGTCTAGCCTGCTTAGTGCATCCATGTGAGAGCTAACAAACGCATTGACTATTTATACACAGACAAAAAAACACCTGGCAGTCGCCAGCCCCCCAGTTTTACTTACCTGAGCCCCTTCTCCTCCTCGGTGGGGACGCGCTGTCCCTCTCTCTACAGGGTCTCGGCTCTTGTTTGGATAGATTGATACCCTGTTTCCCCGAAAATAAGACCTAGCGTGATTGTCGGTGATGGCTGCAATATAAGCCCTACCCCCCAAATAAGCCCTAGTTAAAGTCCTTGTATGTCTTATTTTCAGGGTAGGGCTTATTTTCAGGAAAACAGGGTAGGGCTTATTTGGGGGGTAGGGCTTATATTGCAGCCATCACTGACAATCACACTAGGTCTTATTTTCGGGGAAACAGGGTAGCAGCGCAGCCATTGGCTCTCGCTGTTGTCAATCAAATCCAATGACGCGGGTACCGGGGCCGAGTCCGGTATTCGTGTTTGTGGACGCAAATGCTGGACTCGTGAGCGTGCCCGCCTTGTGAGCGCTTCTCCCAGGGGGTTATCTGATGCGGGGAGGAGCCGCGAGAGCCGCCGAGGGACCCCAGAAGAGGATGTTTGGGGCCACTCTGCGCAAAACGAGCTGCACAGTGGAGGTTAATATGATATGTTTGTTATTTAAAAAAAAAAAAATTATCCTTTACAATCACTTTAATTGCCATTTTAACCTGTGTGTGCCACCTTCTGTGTCTGTACAAAGGCCAAACATTCCAGGGCATGTAACCTTTTTATCAGGGCTATTTGGGTGATGTTTGTTATTATTATGATTTAATCGATTAAGCCCCGGACCACTTTTTGCGATTCGGCACTGCCTCGCTTTAACTGACAATTGTGCGGTCGTGCGACGTGGCTCCCAAACAAAATTTACGTCCTTTTTTTGCCCACAAATGGAGCTTTCTTTTCGTGGTATTTGATCACCTCTGCGGTTTTTATGTTTTGCGCTATAAACAAAAAAAGAGCGTCAAACGCATTTTTTTTTTTTACTTTTTGCTATAATAAATATCCCCAAAAAATTTCCTCAGTTTAGGCCGATACGTATTCTTGGTAAAAAAACAAAAATCGTAATAAGCAAATATTGATTGGTTTGCGCAAAAGTTATATCATCTACAAAATAGGGGATAGTTTTATGGCATTTTTTAATATTTATTTATTTTACTAGTAATGGCGGCGATCAGCGATTTTTATCGTGACTGCGACATTTTGGCGGAAGCTTCGGACAATTTTGACACATTTTTGGGACCATTGGCATTAATACAGCGATCATTGCGATTAAAAATGCATTGATTACTGTAAAAATTTCACTGGCAGTGAAGGGTTTAACCACTAGGGGGCAGTGAAGGGGTTAATGTGTGTCCTAGTGTGTGTTCTAACTGAAGGGGAGATGGGGACTGTGTAAGTAAACTAACAGATCGCTGTTCATACTCTGTATGAACAGACGATCTGTCAGTTCTCCCCTCAGAGAACCAGAAACTGTGAGTTTACACACACACAGTTCCTGGTTCTCCGCGTGCCCCGAGCGATCGCGGGAGCCTGGCGGTGATCGAGACTGCCGGGCACTCGCATCGGCTCGGGGATCGAGCGGGGGGCCATCTATGTTACAGACGTAACATAAGGGCGATTCGCGCAGCCGAATTTTTTTTTTTGCCATGATCAGTCATATTTTCAATATTAATGGTATGCAAACTTTTAAACACAGCTGTAGGTTCCTTTTTTTTACGTTTGCGACATTGATTTACCATTACATTTTTTTGACTAGTGTGCCACGGCACAGAATCACTGCTTTAGTGCCTGGGTACTCCGGCTGCCTTTTTGGACTTAGGACCAGGTATGGATTAGTTATCGGTTATGTGTTGTATGATCCTGGTATTTTACTGGACATGTGTTATGCTGTCTACGTATTTCTCGTGTGCAGTCTTTGAAAATAAAGGTATTGAAAAAAAACAAAAAATAAAATGTATATGATCTTTCAAATATTCCTCAGCTTAATTTTGTGAAAAGTGACCTCTAAACTTGTGTCCAGAGCTTCCCGCCGCCCTGGTCTTTTGGAAATAAAAAATGGTGTAAACGTGTATATAACAATGTATTCTAACATACTGTGTTTACCTCAAAATAAGACCTACCCCGGAAATAAGACCTACCCCAAAAATAAGACCTACCCCAAAAATAAGACCTACCCCAAAAATAAGACCTACCCCAAAAATAAGACCTACCCCAAAAATAAGACCTACCCCAAAAATAAGACCTACTGTCAGGGCTGGGCTCAGCCCTTCCTTCTCTGAGCTGGCCGCTTAGCTGTCGGCTAATTGCCAGCTCTTATCTCTCCACAGTTACTCGGCTGTTGATGATATCCTGCTCGTCAGTCCTGCCTACTTAAGCCATTCAGCCCGGTGGATCTCTGCCTTCGCCTTGGTCAACAACACAGAGACTTTCTCCTGCATTTCTGTTTAAAGACTTGTTTGGCTGACATTCCTTCTTGCTCCAGATCCTGCTTGCTTTTCCACTACATTGACCCCTGACTTCTGGCTTGGCTGACTTTCCGTTCCGGTTACTGAACTTTGGCTATGTTTTGACTACGTTTGTTCTTTTTACTTTTATTATTAAACAAGTGTGATTTAACCGCTTCCCGACCGCCTCACGCAGATATACTGCGGCAGAAGGGCACGTACAGGTACCTGTACGTTGCCCTTTAAGAGGCGTCATAGAGACGTGCGCGCGCCGGGAGCTCCGTAACCGCGTCTGCGGGCTTACCCGTGATCGTCTCACGGTGAGGAAGAACGGGGAGATACTAATGTAAACAAGCATCTCCCCGTTCTGCCTAGTGACACTGTCACTGATCACAGCTCTCCCTGTAATCGGGAGTGGTGATCAATGACGTGTCACACACACACACACAACCCCTCCCCCCCACAGTTAGAATCACTCTCTAGGACACTCTTAACCCCTACAGCGCCACCTAGTGGTTAACCCTTCACTGCCAGTGACATTTTTACAGTAATCAATGCAATTTTTTTGCATTGATCGCTGTATTAGTGCCAATGGTCCCAAAAATGTGTCCGATGTGTCCGCCATAATGTCGCAGTCACGATAAAAATCGCTGATCGCCGCCATTACTAATAAAAAAAAAATTATCAATAAAAATGCCATAAATCTATCCCCTATTTTTTTAGACACTATGGTTTGCGCAAAAGCTAATCAATAAACGCTAATTGCGATTTTTTCCCAAAAATATGTAGAAGAATACGTATCGGCCTAAACTGAGGAAAAAAACGTTTTTTTATATATTTTTGGGAATATTTATTATAGCAAAAAGTAAAAAAATAAAGTGTTTTTTTCAAAATTTACTTTTTGTTTATAGCACAAAAAATAAAAAACCGCAGGGGTGATCAAATACCACCAAAAGAAATCTGTATTTGTGGGGAAAAAAAAAAGGACGTCAATTTTGTTTGGGAGCCACGTCACACGACCGCGCAATTGTCAGTTAAAGCGACGCAGTGCGAATCGCAAAAAGTGCTCTGGTCTTAAGCCAGCAAAATGGTCCGGTCTGAAAGTGGTTAAGACTTGCTTTGCTGACATCCCTTCTGGCTCCAGATCCTGCTTGCTGTTCCACTACACTGATCCCTGACTTCTGGCTTGGCTGACTTTCCGTTCCGGTTACTGAACTTTGGCTATGTTTTGACTATGTTTGTTCTTTTTACTTTCTATTATTAAACAAATGTGATTTAACTGTACTTCTGTCTCGGCCTGATTTCATGGTTTCGGACACCTACCCTGAAAATAATACCAAAACAGAAAATAAGACCCATCTCGAATTTCTAGGATGGCTGCAATATAAGCCCTACCCAGAAAATAAGCCCTAAGTCCTTGTAAAATCATGTAATCTACACTGTAAAAGGATTATATAATGTCCAGTGTGTGTCTTTTTTATGTAACATTATTACCCCACTTCAATTCTGCCACCCTGTGGTCTACCGATACCTGACAGTGCTGATCCCAGCCGTCCATTGTGTCCTTCCACTCCGCGATCTCCCGCTGCACCGCTGTCAACTCTTTCTGTAGAAAGCGCCACATAACCGCCACATTGCAGCCGTTTACCCAGTTGTGGTTGATTGAAATGGTGTCTATCTGGAACAAAGAAAATGCACATTCTGTACAAAGATTACAAGTGCTTTTAACCAATTGCCTACTGAGCACTTATA
This sequence comes from Lithobates sylvaticus, assembly GCA_028564925.1. NCBI lineage: Eukaryota > Metazoa > Chordata > Amphibia > Anura > Ranidae > Lithobates > Lithobates sylvaticus. The sequence continues at coordinate 521,108,078 of CM053030.1, read as the reverse complement.
ACCCCTTTCCTGCCCAGGCCTGTTCTCAACTTTCAGCGCTGTCACTTTTTGAATGACACAACAGTAATAAGTCTGGTGCCAGGGGACTGGGGCATGGATTTCACTTGGAAAAGTGTGTGGATGACCACCACACTTTGAATGACAATTGCGCGGTCATGCTACACTGTACTCATATGACATTTTTGTTAATTTTTTTTTCACACAAATATAGCTTTCTTCTGGTGGTATTTAGTCACCCCTGGGGTTTTTATTTTTTGCTACACATAAAAAAAAAAGAACGAAAATTTTGGAAAAAAGAAAAAAAAAAAAAAAGTTTTCATAGTTTGTTATACAATTTTGCAAACAGGTAATTTTTCTCCCTCACTGATGTGCGCTGATGAGGCTGCACTGATAGGCACTGATGAGGCGGCACTGATGGGAACTGATAGGCTGCACTGATGGGAACGGATAGGTGACACTGATGGGCACGGATAGGTGACACTGATGGGCACGGATAGGTGACACTGATGGGCACGGATAGGTGACACTGATGGGCACGGATAGGTGACACTGATGGGCACGGATAGGTGACACTGATGGGCACGGATAGGTGACACTGATGGGCACGGATAGGTGACACTGATGGGCACGGATAGGCGACACTGATGGGCACGGATACGCGACACTGATGGGCACGGATAGGCGACACTGATGGGCACGGATAGGCGACACTGATGGGCATGGATAGGCGACACTGATGGGCATGGATAGGCGACACTGATGGGCACGGATAGGCGACACTGATGGGCACGGATAGGTGGCACTGGTAGGTGACACTGATGATGAGGCACTGATGGGCAATAATTGGCAGCACTGATGGGATTTGATAGGCTGCACTGATGGGCACGGATAGGTGGCACTGATGGGCACGGATAGGTGGCACTGATGGGCACGGATAGGTGGCACTGGTAGGTGACGCTGATGATGAGGCACTGATGGGCACTAATTGGCAGCACTGGTGGGCACTTACACAAGCCGATAATCGGCTTTTTTTTTCTTTTCTCCTCGCGCTGTCAGCGATTGGCTGACAGCTGATCACGTGGTAAAGGGTCGGGATCGGCCCCTTACTCCGATCTGTGATCAGCCGAGTCTCATTGACCCTCTGATCACAGAGCGTGCCCCACAGGGACGCCCATGCCCTCCCCGGCAATATAGGCCCACGCTGTGGCTTTCTTTCGGCTATAGCGCAGGCGCGAAGAGGTAAACGTGGCCCTGTTGCGGTCCTAAAAGTAGTCAATGGCAGCCATCCTGTAAAAGAACAGGCTGAATACTTACCCGCTGGGCACTGTGGTTCCCCCTGCTGTTCCCCATGTCAATACAGAGCACAGTAGTGACACCGGGGTTGGGAGAAAGGAACTAGTGGGGTGGATTTACGTCCATATTTTGCTACCACTCGTTATTGACCCTTGGCTTGTTCCTCGACTGCTCTTCTGTTTGATCCTTATCTGCTACTGGACCCCCTCTTGCTCACCTCCTTGTAGGGTAATCCTGAGGACTGCAACCTGGAAACTAACACGCTGCAAAATCTATCCCCACCATCAGGAGCTCTGGTGAACACCGGTTAGTACTTAGACTCCGCACCCCAGATGAGCCCACATCATCCATTAGGGTGACTGGTCCAAATCATTTGGTGGAGGGGGGATTATGGTGTGGGGGGTTGTTTTTCAAGGGTTGGGTTTGGCCCCTTAGTTCCAGTGAAGGGAACTCTTAAGGGGTCAGCATACCAAGACATTTTGGACAATTTCATGCTCTTTGTGGGAACAGTTTGGGGACGGCCCCTTCCTGTTCCAACATGACTGAGCATCAGTCCACAAAGCAAGGTCCATAAAATACATGGATGAGCGAGTTTGGGGTGGTGGAACTTGACTGGCCTGCACAGAGTCCTGACCTCAACACCCACAGAACACCTTTGGGATAAATTAGAGCGGAGACTGCAAGCCAGGCCAGACCATGTGATCACTGTGACTAATCACAGAGACTATCACAATAGTACACAATGAATGGCATAAATGGAAGCCATCCATTGTGTACATTTGTCATGTGATCTGTTGTGATTGGTCACAGCAATCACACAGTACCGGCAGCGGCCCGTTACACTGATCTGTCATCAGCTGTGACAGGTGGAAACAGCAGGTGACAGAGCGTGCCACAGTGGGGAGCGAGCCAGGCCTTCTCGTCCAACATCAGTGCCTGACCTCACAAATGCGCTTCTGGAAGAATCGTCAAACCTTCCCATAGACACACTCCTAAACCTTGTGGACGGCCTTCCCAGAAGAGTTGAAGCTGTTATAGCTGCAAAGGGTGGGCCGACCCAATATTGAACCCTACGGACCAAGACTGGGATGCCATTAAAGTTCATGTGCGTGTAAAGGCAGGTGTCCCAATACTTTTGGCAATATAGTGTATGTCATGTATATGGGCGGGGGTCTATGATCTCTATGTGATCCTCCTTCTCTCCGAGTTCCACAACAAAAAAACAAAAGCATGCATGCCCCCTTGCCTTACCACATTGTACACCTGATGATGCCACCCGCTGGGCACAAAGATGATCTCTCCGGCTTCCTGCGTGACCTCTATCGGCGGGCAGCACTTCTGATAATTTGGGTACAGTTTAGGGTCCTGAAGGGTAGGAGATGTCACATCGTATGGGAGATTTCCATGGCAATCCCTGAGATTTTCCTCTGATCCCGGGGGAAAGAGCAACCACTTCTTCTGCCCACAGATGTTCGCTGACCAGCTGTATGAACGGAAGACGTCGGCGTGGAACGGGGTCCTGGAATCAGAAGAGTACATTGTAGCCAAGTATATTGTTTTCTATCAGTAAGGTCTGATGAGCAGACAGTAAAGGGCCCCATTTACACCAGCAGACATGCTATAAGATGTGCATAGATTGTAAGCTCTGATCCCTCCTGTATTGTACTTGTACGGTCTGCCCTCATGTTGTAAAGCGATGCGCAAACTGTTGGCGCCATATAAATCCTGTATAATAATAATAATATAATAACAATGTGTGGCTTCTGGTGTGAGTTGTGCATGTGTGCTGCACTGTACACATCAGGGTTTAAGTTTAATTTTTTTTATAGTAATATAAAAGTATGAATGGTATTATAATAATAATATTATTAGGATTATAATATTAATTAATATTAATTAATTAACTCCATTTTAAGGGGGAAGAGAAGGAGAGAATTTGATTTTATTTCTTCTTTTGTTGTTCAATTATTAATATAAGTAGCCTCATATATATTTGATATTTGATGAAAATACAAAATCGATCTGTGTTAAGACATGCTCTGTGGTACGCATGCAATTAAAATGTTTTTGTTTATATGTATAAAATATTGTTGGAAAAAAAAAAAAAAAAAAATAAAAAAAAAAAAAGGATTGTAAGCTCTGAGGAGCAGGTCCCTCTGATACTTCCTGTATTGTACTTGTACAGTCTGCCCTCATGTTGTAAAGCGCTGCGCAAACTGTTGGCGCCATATAAATCCTGTATAATAATATAATAGCAATTAGACATGTGCACAACAAAAAATTCTTTTTTTTTTTCGTTTTGTTTTTTTCGTTTCCGAAAAAAATTAGTTTTTTTTTTTTGTTTCGTTTCCGTTGATTCGTACATTCGTAAGTCGTCTGTGTTCGTATTCGTAACGATTCGTACATTCGTAAGAGTTATTTTTTCGTTGATTCGTTTTTTCGTTAGTTTAATTTTCGGACGCATTCGTATTTATTCGTACATTCGTAGATTCGTAATCGGAGCATAATATATAATTTTATGTAATGTGTATGCTATTATTACATTTAAATAATTTACGAATCAAAAAAAAAAAGTTACGAATCGAAAAAAAAGTTACGAATCGAAAAAAAAAGTTACGAATGTACGAATTTTTTTGTTCAATCCATTCGAAGTAAGTTTAGCAGCACCATTGTAAGGGACACGGAAAATTACCAATTCAACAAAAAAAAAAAAAAGTTACGAATGTACGAATTTTTTCCTTCGTTTTAGTTTTTCGGATTTTCTTCATTAGTACATTCGTTGTTTCTAATTAGTTTTTTTCGGATTTTCGTTGTTTTTCGGATTTGTTCAATTCGAATGATTCGTTAATCGGATTTGTACGATTCGAACGATTCGTTCATTCGTACGAAAACGAACGAACGAAAAAAGACCGAAACGAATTGCACATGTCTAATAGCAATGTGTGGCTGCTGGTGTGTGTTGTGCATGTGTGCTGCACTGTACACATCACAGTGTTTACTTTTATTTTATTTTTATAGTAATATAAAAGTATTAATAGTATTATAATTAATAATAATATTAATAGTATTATAATATTAATTAATTAACTCCATTTTAAGGGAGAAGAGAAGGAAAGAATTATTTTTTTATATATTTTTTTGTTTGTTTTTTTGTTTTCTTCTTTTGTTGTTCAATTATTATTTAATATAAGTAGCCTTATATATACTTGATATTTGATGAAAATACAAGCGATCTGTGTTAAGACATACTCTGTGGTATGCATGCAATTAAAATGTGTTCATTTATATGTATAACAAATTGTTGGAAAAAAATTAAATATAGAATAAAAAAAAAAAAAAAAAAAGAAGAAGGATTGTAAGCTCCGAGGAGCAGCTCCCTCTGATCCCTCCTGTATTGTAACTGTACTGTGTGCCTCCATGTTGTAAAGTGTTGTACAAACTGTTGGCGCCATATAAATCCTGTATAATAACAATGTGTGGCTGCTGGTGTGTGTTGTGCATGTACACATCAGTTTTAATTTTTTTATAGTAATATAAACAGTATTAATTTTATTATAATTAATATAATAATAATTTATAATATAATAAATATTAGTATTATAATATTAATTAACTCCATTTTTTTTTTTGCTTGATAGAGTACAGTAAAATTTCCCAGTAAACTATTAACCACTTCAGTACTGGTGTTTTCACCCCCCTTCCTGCCCAGGCCAATTTTAATCTGTCAGCTCTATCACATCTTAAATAAAAAAATTGCGCGGTCATGCAACTCTGTACCCATATGAACTTTTTATAATTTTTTTCACAGAAATATATATCTTTCTTTTAGTGGTATTTAATTGCCACTGGGGTTTTAAATTTTTTTGGTAAATGGCAGGTGTGCAAGTGCCCGCTGCACTGCGGGGGGGGGGGGTGCCGATGCTCGTGGCCGGCGGTCCTGATGACCGCCGGCCATGAGCGATCGCGGGCACAAGAGGCAGAACAGGGACGTGTGTGCGTGTGTGTAAACACACAAATCCCTGTTCTGTGAGGAGGGAGACAGATCGCGAGTTACTAATAGCTAGGAATAACGATCTGTCATCTCCTATAGTCAGTCCCCTCCCGCTACAGTTAGAACACACAATAGGGAACACAGTTAACCCCTTGATCCCCCCCTAGTGTTTAACCCCTTCCCTGCCAGTGACATTAATACAATAATCAGTGCATCTTTATAGCACTGATCGCTGTATAATTGTCAATCGACCCAAAAATGTGTCAAAAGTGTCTGATGTGTCCTCCATATCGTAGTCGCGATAAAAAAAAAAAAAAAAAAAAAAAAAAAAAACGCAGATCGCCGCCATTACTAGTAAAAAAAAAAAAAAATATTAATAGAAATGCCATAAATCTAGCCCTTATTTTGGAGACGCTATAACTTTTGCGCAACCAATCAATAATCGCTAATTGAGATTTTTTTTTTTAAACCAAAAATATGTAGAAGAATACGTATGCCTAAACTGAGGAAAAAAAACTTTTTTTTTTTATTTTTTTGGGGATATTTATTATAGCAAAAAGTAAAAAAATATAGAATTTTTTTCAAAATTGTCGCTCTTCTTTTGTTTATGGCGCAAAAAATAAAAACCGCAGGGGCGATCAAATACCACCAAAAGAAAGATCTATTTGTGGGGAAAAAAAGGACGTCAATTTTGTTTGGGTGCAATGTCGCACGACCGGACGCCACCAGACCACCAGGGATGCCACTCAGTGCCCACAATGGATGCCAATCAGTGCCCACAATGGGCATCACTGATTGGCATGCATTATTGTTTGGCACTGATTGGCATTCATCAGTACAAAACAAAAAAATACAATGCTATCAGTGCCCATCCGTGCCACCTATCAGTGCCCATCCGTGCCGCCTATCAGTGCCCGTGCCGCCTATCAGTGCCCATCCGTGCCGCCTATCAGTGCCCATCCGTGCCGCCTATCAGTGCCCATCCGTGCCACCTCATCAGTGCCACTTCATTGGTGCCACCTCATCAGTGCCCATCAGTGCCGCCTTATCAGTGCCCGTCAGTGCAGCCCCATCAGTGAAGGAGAAAATTTACTTATTTACAAAGTTTTGAAACTGAAACAAAAAAAAAAACATATTTTTTTTTAAAAAATTTCGGTCATTTTTTATTTGTTTAGCAAAAAAAAAAAAACGCAGAGGTGATCAAATACCACCAAAAGAAAGCTCTCCATTTGTGGGAAAAAAATTAGAAAAATGTAATTTGGGTACAGTGTTGCATGACCGCGCAATTGTCATACAAAGTGCAACAGCGCTGAAAGCTCAAAATTGGCCTGGGCAGGAAGGTGTTTAAGTGCCCCCCGGTATTGAAGTGGTTAAAAACAATATCCCGTGTTAAGGACTCTGGTGCTCATCCATGTAATCCTGCTGGTGTATGCATTACTGTATGTGGCCAGAGGTCCGGGGGGGGCGCTCTCAGGGTTCCTGGAGAACTCAGAGACACTGGAGAACTGTTGACGTCACTTTCCGGTGCTCCGAATCGTGTGTTACGCCCGCCCCACCCAGCTGGGAGTGTCTCTGAGGTCTCCAGGAAGCACTGGGAGCCACCAGCGCCCCCTGGACCTCTGGCTATGTACTGCATACGCCAGCGGCTTTACATGGATGAGCACCAGACTCCTTAACACGGGGATATTGTTTTTAACATTGCGAGTCTCATTCCACTTATTTGATCCTTCTACTGCTCGTATTGCAGGACAATCGCTCGTATTGCAGGACAATCGCTCGTATTGCAGGACAATCGCTCGTATTGCAGGACAATCGCTCGTATATCATCTTAAAAGTTTTAAAGAAAAATGTCGCTCATCTTGCAAAACGCTTGTTAACCGCGTTACTCGCAAACCGAGGTTACACTGTAGTCCTAAAATGATAGGTGTACCATGAACCAGCTGGACCCATATAGACAAAACGATAGTCGTCCACAGCAATGGCGTCCCAGTATTCATTCAGCCAATCCGATGAGAAATATTCTGGTGTTTTATACGCATCGTAATCCGGATACTCTCTGGAAGAAGGAAGAAGTGATCTTCAATTATCAATCGATTAGCAATCAAAATCTGGTGCAGCCCTGCATGCCAGCCAATCAGCTCCTAACTTCAGCTTCAGATCCACACTGTAGCCGAATGACGGCGTGGATCTGCTTTGCCGGGAGGCCGTCAATAGACGTCCTCCTCCTTTGCACGCTCCCCGCACCCCCCTGAAGGGCACGCGCTGTGATCACCTAGTCAATGAGACTCGGGTGATCACAGATTGGAGTCAGGGGCAGATCCCGGCCCCTCACCACATGATCAGCTGTCAGCCAATGACAGCTGATCATGAGATGTAAACAGAAGATCGGTAATCAGTCTTTTCTTCTTCTCACACTGACAGCATGAGGAGAAAAAAAAAGCCGATCACTGCCTTCGGTGCAAGAGACATCTGTCCCGAAGAGGAAGAGGCAAGCCACCTCATCTCTGCCCACCAATACCGCCTTCCAGTGCCACCTGCCAGTGCCCACAGAGTGCCACAAATGAGTGCATAAGTGCCAGCAATCAGAGTCACCTATCAATGCCCACGAGTACCACCTATCAATGCCCACCAGTGGTGCCAATCAGTGCCACCTAGCAGTGCCGATCAGTGCCCATCACTGCCACTCAGTGCCCATCACTGCCAGCTATCAGTGCCACCCAATAGTGCCACCTATCAATGTCCTTCAGTGCCACCTATCAATGCCCTTCAGTGCCGCCCACCAGTGCCGATCAGTGCCCATCACTGCCACCCATCAGTGCCCATCACTGCCAGCTATCAGTGCCACCTATTAGTGCTCTTCAGTGCCACCTATCAATGCCCTTCAGTGCCGCCCACCAGTGCCGATCAGTGCCCATCACTGCCACCCATCAGTGCCCATCACTGCCAGCTATCAGTGCCACCTATTAGTGCTCTTCAGTGCCACCTATCAATGCCCTTCAGTGTCACCTATCAATGCCCTTTAGTGCTGCCCACCAGTGCTGATCAGTGCCCATCACTGCCACCCATCAGTGCCCATCACTGCCAGCTATCAGTGCCACCTATTAGTGCTCTTCAGTGCCACCTATCAATGCCCTTCAGTGTCACCTATCAATGCCCTTTAGTGCTGCCCACCAGTGCCCATCACTGCCACCCATCAGTGCCCATCACTGTCAGCTATCAGTGCCACCTATTAGTGCTCTTCAGTGCCACCTATCAATGATCTTCAGTGCCGCCCACCAGTGCCGATCAGTGCCCATCACTGCCACCCATCAGTGCCCATCACTGCCAGCTATCAGTGCCACCTATTAGTGCTCTTCAGTGCCACCTATCAATGCCCTTTAGTGTCACCTATCAATGCCCTTTAGTGCTGCCCACCAGTGCTGATCAGTGCCCATCACTGCCACCCATCAGTGCCCATCACTGCCAGCTATCAGTGCTACCTATTAGTGCCCTTCAATGCCACCTTTCAATGCCCTTCCGTGCCACCTATCAATGCCCATCATTGCCGCCCACCAGTGATGATCAGTGCCCATCACTGCCACCCATCAGTGCCCATCACTGCCAGCTATCAGTGCCACCCATCAGTGCCACCTTTCAATGCCCTTCAGTGCCACCTTTCAATGCCCTTCAGTGCCACCTATCAGTGCCCATCACTGCCACCCATCAGTGCCCATCACTGGCAGCTATCAGTGCCACCTATCAATGCCCTTCAGTGCCGCCCACCAGTGCTGATCAGTGCCCATCACTGCCACCCACCAGTGCCCATCACTGCCAGCTATCAGTGACACCTATCAATGCCCTTCAGTGCCACTCAACAGTGCCCACCAGTGCTGCCTTATCAGTGCCCATCAGTGCAGCCTCATCAGCGTACATCAATGAAGGCGAAAAATTACCTGTTTGCAACATTTATTAACAAAATATAAAACGATTTTGTATTTTTTTTATTTCTGTCTTTTTTAACAAAAAAAAAAAAATCCAGAGGTGATCAAATACCACCAAAAGAAATCTCTATTTATGGGGGAAAAAAAGATACGATGATTAATTTGGGTACAGTGTTGTATGACCGCGCAATTGTCATTCAAAGTGCGACAGCGCTAAAAGCAGGAGGGGGGTTTAGGTGCCCAGTAAGCAAGTGGTTAAATGGGTTGTAAACGTTTTTTTTTTCTAACCACTTGCTACCCAGGCCAAGTGTGACACTTCCCTCCTACATGAAAAAACAATATTTTTTTTGCTAGAAAACTACTCCCAATTAAACATTAAATATGTTTGTTTTTTTTGTTTTTTTTTAGCAGAGACCCTAGGGAAAAACATTGTCATCATTGCAACTTTTTATCTCATCTCTACGGTATTTGCACAGTAATTTTTAAATGCGTTTTTTGGGGGGGAAAAAAATTGCATCAAAAAAAAAACTAAACAAAAAAATAAAAACAGTAAACTAAGCCCAATCTTTTTGCATAATGTCAAAGACCATGTTACGCCAAGTAAATAGATACCCAACATGTCCCACTTTGAAATTGCGCACACTCGTCTAATGGCGCCAAACTTCAGTATTTAAAAATCCCCATAGGCAACGTTTTAATTTTTTTTACAGGTTACCCGTTTAGTGTTACAGAGGGATTCTAGTGCTAGAATTACTGTTCTCATTCCAACGTTCGCGAAGATACCTCACATGTGTGGTTTTAATGCTGCTTACATATGTGAGCGCGGCCTACGTATGTGTTCGCTTCTCCACGCGAGGACGCGGGCACTTTTCTTTTTCAGTTTTTACACTTTTTTTTCTTTTTTTTTTTTTTTTTCCTATCACTTTTATTCCTATTACAAGGATTGTAAACATCCCTATAGGAATAGGAATAGCGAGTTACAGGTCCTCTTTACAGTAAGATCTGAGGTCAATAAGTCCCCCCCATCTCACCACTAGGCTGGGAAGCCTGAAAAAAAAAAAAACATCCTGGCCGCTCAACCGTGGCGGCAGCATTTTTTTTTTAACCACTTGCTTACTGGGCACTTAAACCCCCCTCCTGCCCAGACTAATTTTCAGCTTTCGGCGCTGACGCACTTTGAATGACAATTGCGCGGTCATACAATACTGTACCCAAATGACATTTTTATAATTTTTTTTCCACAAATAGAGATTTCTTTTGGTGGTATTTAATCACAGCTGGGATTTTATTTCTTGCTAAACAAACAAAAAAAGATGGAAAATTTTGAAAAAAATAAATAAAAAAATCATGTTTAATAGTTTGTTAGAAAATTTTGCAAACAGGTAATTTTCTGCTTTATTGATATGCGCTGATGAGGCGGCACTGGTGGGCCCTGATGGGTGACATGGATGGGTGGCACGGCTGGGCACTGATAGGTGGCACTGATGGGCACTTATAGTTGGCACTGATGGGCACTGGTAGGTGACACTGATGTGCAGCACTGTTCAGGCACTTATTGTGGGCACTGACAGGTGGCGCTGGTGGGCACTGACAGGGGGCACTTGTAGGGGGCACAGGTGGGCACCGTGGAGCCGGGGCACATCGCAGTGATCGGGGACTAATGTCACTGCCGCCAGTGATTGGCTTTTTTTTTTCTCCTCGCGCTGTCAGCGCAAGGAGGAAAAATAGCCGATTACCGGCTCTGTTGATATCACATGATCAGCTGTCATTGGCTGACAGCTGATCACGTGGTAAGGGGTCGGGAACGACTCCCCTACTCGGATCTGTGATCCAGCGAGTCTCACCGACTCGCTGATCACAGAGCGCGCCGCACGCGCCCATCAGGGGGTGTGCAGGCCACTCGTGAATGGGACGACGTCATAGGACTCAAAGTCGACGACGTCATATGATTTTTTTTGCGATTTTCTCCACTCAAAGTCGACGAGTGGTTCAAACATGTTATACTTCCCTCCTCTGTTTTTTTGCACAGGAGCGGCCCCGATCCTCCTTTCCTGAGGTCCCACGGCAGCGCTCCTGGCCCCTCCTCTTCAGCGAGTGCCGCCCACAGAGAGACGCTTTCCCTGGGGGCACCCAATGCGAGCTGCTGCGTCCATTTACACAGACAGCAGGACTCGGCCCTGCTCCCCCCCCCCCCCCCCGTGTCACTGAATTTAATTGACAAGCAGCGGGAGCCAATCTATACAATGAGGATCCGAGACATCGGCTAGAGCTGCTGGGCTCGTGCTCGTTGCTGGAGCGATCGGGTTCAGGTAAGAAGGTTTTTTCCCCTTAATGCATAGAATGCAAACCATGAGACTTTACAACTCCTTTAACCCCTTCACGGCCGCTGCACGCCGATAGCAGTCGACAGAATGGCACGGGTGGGCAAAATGGCGTACAGGTACATCCCCTTCAAGATGTTGGGGGCACACACGCCGCGTACTCCGTGACCACGGGTTCCGTGGACTCGATGTCCGCCGGGTGCCCGCCATCATGTCACGGAGCGGAAGAACGGGGAGATGGCTATGTAAACAAGGCATTTCCCGTTCTGCCTAGTGACATGACAAAAATATGTAGAAGAATACGTATCGGCCCTAAACTGAGGAAAACGCTATAACTTTTGCGCAAACCAATTATTTTTTTTTTCTTTTTTTTATTGTTTTTTTTTTTATTATTTTTTGTGGATATTTATTATAGCAAACATTTAAAAATTTTTTTTATTGCTTTTTTTGTTTTTTTTTCAAAATTGTCGCTCTTTTTTTGTTTATAGCGCAAAAAATAAAAACCGCAAATAGAGCTTTCTTTTGGTGGTATTTGATCACCTCTGATCAAATACCACCAAAAGCACGGATAGGCGGCACGGATAGGCGGCATTGTTTTGTATTGTGGGAAAAAAAGGACAAGCATTTTGTTTGGGAGCCACGTTGCACGACCGCGCAATTGTCAGTTAAAATGATACAGTGCCAAATCGCAAAATAATCCTCTGGTCGGGGCTGAAGTGGTTAAGCTTTGACAGGGAAGGGGGTAAAATCTTCCGGGCTGAAGTGGTTAAGCTTAGACGAAAAAAATAAAATAGAAACCTGGCAGCTGATTGGCTACCACGCACAGCTGCACCAGATTTTGCACTCTGCAGTTTTAGTAAATCTCCCCCACTATATAGCATTAGTGCATTACCTCTGCATGTGCCAGTCTTTCAGGTACAGGCAGCCCTTTGTAGACTGGTAGGCGCTCTCCCGGTGCTCCCTCCAGTATTCGATGTATTCCCGCAGAGGAATCTGCTCCTTGGGGTTGGCGTTGTACTCCTTTAAATCGCATTTAGCAACAGGAACAGCGGCATCTCCTGGAACAGATTAGAACAGGATCAGTCAAGTGGATCTTCTCTGCCGCTGTTGTCAAGTGACCGAAGTCATGTATTAGGCTGCCTGTGGCTTTTATATACAGGGGATATAAAAAGTCTACACACCCCTGTTAAAATCTCAGGTTTCTGTGATGTAAAAAAAAAAAAAAAAAAAAATGAGACAAAGATAAATAATTTCAGAACTTTTCACCCCTTTAATGCATGCTTGCCAACAGTCCCGATTTGCCCCGGACAATCCCGATTTTGGGACCCTCGTCCCGATCGAAACTCGTCCCGATTAAATTCCCGGGATTTTGCCTTTGTCCTGGGAAATTGGAAATGTTTTAGGTTACAAAAAAAAATAAAAAAATGGCCGCTGCCACGAGGTGTCTTTCCTTGTTCAGTGGAGAGGGGAGGGGCAGCCAATCGGCTTCTCTGTTCAGTGTACAAGTAGACTATTCTCTTGTACACTGAAAGCGATTGGCTGCACGAATTGGAGGCCCCTCCCCTCTCCACTGAACACACGGCTTGTTGTGGGAGTTTTCTCAGCTCTGCTGGCTGTGTGTTACGTGGGGTTGTCGGTGTGCAGCCCGGGCCAGTGACACATGATCATCAGCGGTTTACATTTTTCAGCTTTCAGAGCTGTCGCACTTTGAATGACAATTGCACGGTCATGCTACCCAGATGATATTTTTATCATTTTCTTCACACAAATAGAGCTTTCTTTTGGTGGTATTTAATCACTGCTGGGTTTTTCATTTTTTACTAAAAATAAAAAAAAAAACAGACCAAAAAACGTTACTTCCTTTCTGTCAGTAAAGTTTGTAATCAAGTAATTTTTCTCCTTCACCGATGTGCGCTGATGAGGCGGCACTGATAAGCTGAATTTGTGGGCATTGATGAGGTGGCACTTATGGGCACTGATGAAGCAGCACTTATGGGCACTGATTAGGTGGCACTAATATGCCGCACTTATGGGCACTGATATGTGGCACTGATGGGCACTAAATACAGATAGGTGGTACTGATAGGCACTTATGGGCATTGATGGGTGGCACTGATGAGGAGACACTAATATGCTGCACTTATGGGCATTGATAGGTGGTACTGATGTGGCACTGATAGGTGGTACTGATGGGCACTGATGGGTGGCATTGATGGACACTGATGGGCAGCACTGATAGGCGGGACTGATAGCCAACACGGACTGGCATCACTAATAGGCACTGATTAGGGGTACTTATGGGCAGTGGTGGGCACTGGTGTCGCTATTGTTATCAGGGCACTGATGATCAGTGCCCTGATTCGGTCCCTAGGTGTCTACTGTGAGGAGATGCCACTGATCGGCTCTCCTCGCCACACACTCTGTCAGTGTGAGGTGAGGAGCGCCAATTACCGACATCTCCGTGTTTACATGTGACCGGCTGTTATTGGACACAGCCGATCACATGGTTAAGGAGCCTTTACAGAGATCAGGGTCGCGCCATGTCCTAGCAGCACGGTGCCGGGAGCGCCGCCCTGCGTGCCCCCGTGGGAGCGGCCGTTCTGGGACGCCGTCATATGAGTTAAAGTCCCCCAACTTCTCTATATTTTCTCTATTCAATATTGGGATGTGGTGCCAATTTGTTCCTTCTTCATCTAGAACTAAAAATAGTGATATTTGTTTTTATGCCAGTTTATGTGTTATATTTATCGTTCTGGTATCACAAAGCCCCGGTGCTCTCCATTCCCCATTTCCCTTGTGGACTGTGTTTTGAACAATATTTTTCACTTTCTGCTATAAAACACACCCAATAAAAAATAAAAATAAAAAAAAAATAAAAAAAATAAACAAAATCGCATTTCTTCATCAATTTAGGCCAATATGTACACATCGACATGTCTTTGGTAAAAAAAATCCCAATAATATATTGATTGGGTTGCACAAAAGAGGAACTTCGACTTTTTGTTTTAAAGTCAGCAGCTACAAATACTGTAGCTGCTGACTTTTTAAAAATCAGGTACCGTATATCCTCGAATATAAGCCAAACCGAATATAAGCCGAGGCACCTAATTTTACCACAAAAAATGGGAAAACATATTGACTCGAGTATAAGCCTAGGGTGAGAAATGCGCAGCTACTGTAAGTGGAAAAGAGAGTCAACAATGCCCATTTGCAGCCATAGGTCCCCCGAACTTAGATGCCCCCTATCTGCAGCCAAAGTTTGGGGTCTCTAGGCCCAAAGACCCTGTTCACACTGGGGCATATTTCAGGCATTTTTCAGGCGCTTTAGCGTTAAAAAAGCGCCTGAAAGAAGCCGCAACTGCAATCCCAATGTGAAATCCTGAGTGCTTTCACAGTGAGGCGCTGCGCTGGCAGAGCGTCAAAAAAAGTCCTGCAAGCAGCTTCTTTGCAGCGCTTTTGGAGCGGTGAATACGCGGCTCGTAAAGCACCCCTTCCTATTAAAATCAATGGGAAGCGCCTGAAAAGCGACTGCAAATTGATTTTAGCAGCAGCGCTTTGTGGGCACTTTTAACCCTTTATTTGGCCACTAGCGGGGGTTAAAAGCGCCCCACTAGCGCTCGAAAAATGCTGGTAAAGCGCCGCTAGTTTAAGCAGTGCTTTACGAGCGTTTTTCGGGCGCTGGCAGTGTGAAAGGGCTCTTAAAGCACTTGGGCTTTCACATTGGGATTGCAGGTGAGGCTTCTTTCAAACGCCCCAGTGTGAAAGGGGTCAAATGGTCCCAAAATGACATTGCTGCAGATGGACACAGTTGACCGAATTTTGGGGCCCCGTATCTCGGGGCCTCTTGGTGCTAGGAACCCCAAATTTGGTGTGCAAACCCAGTGGAACTACAACATATACAAAGCTGGGACTCCTAGCACCAAGTGGCCTGACATACAGGGCCCCAAAGTCGGTTCGGAAAATGTCAAGCACTTTTCTGCAGCAAAGAATGACATTTTCCGAAAACCGACTTTGGGGCCCCGTATCTTGGGGCCACATGGTGCTTGGAATTGATATGTTGTGGTGCTAATTCCACTGGGTTTGCACACTAAATTGGGGTTCCTAGCACCAAGTGGCCCCGAGATACGAGGCTTATACTCGAGTATATACGGTAAATTCAATTCGGAAAATGTAATTCTATGCTGCAGAAAAGTGCTTGACTCGAGTATAAGCCGAGGGGGGCATTCTCAGCACATGTGTGAACAAAATGTGCTGAAAGACTCGGCTTATACTCGAGTATATACGGTACTTACCAGTGCGTGGGGGTCAGTGCTCACGCAGTGCTTTTTATGAACGGTCCTGCGGCCTCCTGGGACATGTGATGTGTTCCAGGAGGCTCATGGGCAGTGAGAGGACAGGCAATTCTCGGCAAGGATTGGGGGGGGGGGGGGGGGGGGTACTGACAAAAATCAATACTTCTTCCTTCCTACAATAAGGTCTTTGGGTCCTTGTAAAATACCGAAATTCTGCAGCAGATGATCCCAGTTGGGCTGGTTGTCGGCGGTGACCCAGAATCTCCGGCTTCCCCAGGACCCGGTGAAGTTGGAGGAGAAGAGACACGGCACGTTCCCGATCATGTACTTATGGAAGAACTCGTGATAGCTGAAGGTTTCCGGGTCTTCGATGAAGTCGATGTGATTCCGGACTTTGTATATAACAACATCGGATCGTTCCGGCAGCTTTTCATCCATGAGATCTCTAGATTTGGGGGGGGGTCACATCATCTCATCGGTCATCTGGGAGAACCTTCACTGGTCCTGTAAATACACAACAATCAGTCATAGAACAGCAAATGGAAGCACCAAAACAAACAGACTTCCAATCCATGTTGGATCAGTTTTTCTGCTGAGTTTTTCCTTCAGATTTACCAAAAACCAAATAATATGAGGTCAAACCTTAGGAGTTCCCATTTGTATGCAATCAGGCCGGCCCTCGTACTACATGGTTTTGGTAAATCTGAAGGAAAAAAAAAAAATCTGCAGAAAATCTGATAGTGTGTATGGGGCATAGTCCCCTTGTCAAACTAGTGATTCTGCAGCTGGCGGCAATTCACCATCCCAAAAGGAAAAAAAAAACATTGCACTTAAAAAAAAAAAAAATTCAAAGGTTGGTAACTTTATTCATCAGTACAACATGGACAGAAATGCCCCCCCCCCCCCCCTTTTTCTTTATGGAGTGCAGCCGGCCTCTTCTTTAGGATTTGTGCAGTCTGTGGGGCATAGGACCATGCTGGAGGCTGAGAGCTCCATCTTAGGTCAGCACCTGCTCTCTCACTGGTTGGACCAGCATGCTGTCACTCCACCTCCCCTCCCATTGGTTGGACCAGCATGCTGTCACTCCACCTCTGCTCTCATTGGTTGGACCAGCATGCTGTCACTCCACATCCGCTCTCATTGGTTGGACCAGCATGCTGTCACTCCACATCCGCTATCATTGGTTGGACCAGCATGCTGTCACTCCAACTCCGCTCTCATTGGTTGGACCAGCATGCTGTCACTCCACATCCGCTATCATTGGTTGGACCAGCATGCTGTCACTCCAACTCCGCTCTCATTGGTTGGACCAGCATGCTGTCACTCCACATCCGCTATCATTGGTTGGACCAGCATGCTGTCACTCCACATCCGCTATCATTGGTTGGACCAGCATGCTGTCACTCCACATCCGCTCTCATTGGTTGGACCAGCATGCTGTCACTCCACATCCGCTCTCATTGGTTGGACCAGCATGCTGTCACTCCACCTCCCCTCCCATTGGTTGGACCATCATGCTGTCACTCCCCCTCCGCTATCTTAGGTTGGACCAGCATGCTGTCACTCCACCTCTGCTATCTTAGGTTGGGCCAGCATGCTGTCACTCCACTTCCACTATTATTGGTTGGACCAGCATGCTGTCACTCCACCTCCGCTCTCATTGGTTGGACCAGCATGCTGTCACTCCACCTCCCCTCCCATTGGTTGGACCATCATGCTGTCACTCCCCCTCCGCTATCTTAGGTTGGACCAGCATGCTGTCACTCCACTTCCACTATTATTGGTTGGACCAGCATGCTGTCACTCCACCTCTGCTATCATTGGTTGGACCAGCATGCTGTCACCAAACCTCCACTATCATTGGTTGGACCAGCATGCTGTCACTCCACCTCCGCTATCATTGCTTGGACCAGCATGCTGTCACTCCACCTCCACTATCATTGGTTGGACCAGCATGCTGTCACTCCACCTCCGCTATCATTGGTTGGACCAGCATGCTCTCACTCCACCTCTGCTGTCACTCCACCTCCGATATCATTGGTTGGACCAGCATGCTGTCACTCCACCTCCACTATCATTGGTTGGACCAGCATGCTGTCACTCCACCTCCGCTATCATTGCTTGGACCAGCATGCTGTCACTCCACCTCCACTATCATTGGTTGGACCAGCATGCTGTCACTCCACCTCCGCTATCATTGGTTGGACCAGCATGCTCTCACTCCACCTCTGCTGTCACTCCACCTCCGATATCATTGGTTGGACCAGCATGCTGTCACTCCACCTCCGCTATCATTGGTTGGACCAGCATGCTGTCACTCCACCTCCGCTATCATTGGTTGGACCAGCATGCTGTCACTCCACCTCCGCTATCATTGGTTGGACCAGCATGCTGTCACTCCACCTCTGCTCTCATTGGTTGGACCAGCATGCTGTCACTCCACCTCTGCTCTCATTGGTTGGACCAGCATGCTGTCACTCCACCTCTGCTCTCATTGGTTGGACCAGCATGCTGTCACTCCACCTCTGCTCTCATTGGTTGGACGAGCATGCCGTCACTCCACCTCCCCTCCCATTGGTTGGACCATCATGCTGTCACTCCACCTCCGCTATTATTGGTTGGACCAGCATGCTGTCACTCCACCTCCGCTATCATTGGTTGGACCAGCATGCTGTCACTCCACCTCTGCTGTCATTCCACCTCTGCTATCATTGGTTGGACAAGCATGCTGTCACTCCACCTCCCCTCCCATTGGTTGGACCATCATGCTGTCACTCCACCTCCCCTATTATTGGTTGGACCAGCATGCTGTCACTCCACCTCCGCTATTATTGGTTGGACCAGCATGCTGTCCGTCATATGATGTCATGGACTTTGAGTGGGGATATCTGAATGATGGGTGCAGCTAATGTCGGGGCACAACGTTATGACGTCACGTCCGGGCCTGGAGGAGAGATGTGGGGGGTCTTATAGATCCCACATCTCTCCATAAAGAGGACCTGTCACGCACCATTCCTATTACAAGGGGTATTTAAATTCCTTGTATTAGGAATAAAAGTGATCCAAAATAATTTTTTTTTTTATTTTTTTTTACACTTTCTCTTTAACCACTTTAATACAGGGCATTTATACACCCTTCCTTCCCAGACCAAATTTTTAGCTGTCAGCGCTCTCACACTTTGAATGCCAATTACTCAGTCATGCAACACTGTACCCAAACAAAATTTTTATCATTTTTTTCATACAAATAGAGCTTTCTTTTGGTGGTATTTAATCACCACTGGGTTTTTTATTTTTTGCGACATAAGTAAAAAAAGAGCGAACATTTAGAAAAAACAACACTTTTTTTTCTATGATAACATTTTGCAAATAATTCATTTTTTTTTCGTAAATTTGGGTCAAAATTTACACTGCTACATCTCTTTGGTAAAAATAACCCAAATTAGTGGATATTATTTAGTCTCCTTGAAAGTTATAGAGTCTACAAGCTATGGTGCAAATCATTGAAAATTGATCACATCTGATCACACCTGATGCACTGACGGCTCTCATTTCTTGAGGCTCTGAAATGTCAGGAAAGTACAAATACCCCCCAAATTACCCCTTTTTGAAAAGTAGACAGTCCAAGGTATTTAGTAAGGGGCATGGTGAGTTTTTTGAAGTTGTCATTTTTTCCCACAATTCTTGGGAAAAAGAAGAATGTTTTTTTTTTTTTCTACAAAATTGTCAAAATAAGTTATTTCTCACACACAGCATATCCATACTTCCAATTATACCCCACAATACATTCTGCAACTCCTCCCGAGTGTGGCGATGCCACACGTGTGGGACTTTTACACAGCCTGGCCACACAGAGAGGTCCAACATGCAGGGGGCGCCATCAGGGGTTCTAGGAGCATAAATGACACCGCTAATTTCCTAACCACCTATTACACTTGTGAAGGCCCTGGAGCACCAGGACAATGGAATTACTCACAAAATGACCCCATTTTGGAAAGCAAACACCCCAAAGTATATTCTATGAGGCATAATGAGTCTTTTGAACAGTTATTTTTTTTTACACAAGTCTTCAGAAAACGTGGAAAGAAAATGAAAATCTTTTTTTTTTTTTTTTTTTACACAAAGTTGTCCATTTATAAGATATTTCTAACACAAAGCATGTACATAGCAAAAAATACACCCCAAAACACATTCTGCTACTCCTCCTGAGTATGGCGATACCACAGGTGACAGGTACTCGGGTACTCCGTTGGGCTGGTGACAGGTACTTGGGTACTCAGATGGACTTGACAGGTATTCGGGTACTCAGATGGACTGGGACAGGTACTCAGATGGGCTGGGACAGGTACTCAGATGGGCTGGGACAGGTACTCAAATGGGCTGGGACAGGTACTCAAATGGGCTGGGACAGGTACTCAGATGGGCTGGGACAGGTACTCAGATGGGCTGGGACAGGTACTCAGATGGGCTGGGACAGGTACTCAGATGGGCTGGGACAGGTACTCAGATGGGCTGGGACAGGTACTCGGATATTCAGATGGACTGTGACAGGTACTCAGGTACTCAGATGGGCTGGGACAGGTACTCAGGTACTCAGATGGGCTGGGACAGGTACTCAGGTACTCAGATGGGCTGTGACAGGTACTCGGATACTCAGATGGACTGTGACAGGTACTCAGATATTCAGATGGACTGTGACAGGTACTCAGGTACCCAGATGGGCTGTGACAGGTACTCAGATGGGCTGTGACAGGTACTCAGATGGGCTGTGACAGGTACTCAGATGGGCTGTGACAGGTACTCAGATGGGCTGTGACAGGTACTCAGATGGGCTGTGACAGGTACTCAGATATTCAGATGGACTGTGACAGGTACTCAGGTACTCAGATGGGCTGGGACAGGTACTCAGGTACTCAGATGGACTGTGACAGGTACTCGGATATTCTGATGGGCTGTGACAGGTACTCAGATGGGCTGTGACAGGTACTGGGGTACTCAGATGGGCTGTGACGGGTGATGACAAGTACTGGGGTACTCAGATGGGCTGTGACGGGTGATGACAGGTACTGGGGTACTCAGATGGGCTGTGACGGGTGATGACAGGTACTTTGATGGCTGGTGACAGGTCCTCTTTATTGGGGGGGGGGTAATCAGTGTGGTTGGTGTACACTAAAGGGTAACGAGATGTTACCGCCACCTCCTTCTCACACACGATCGGTGTGTGAGGAGGAGAACCCGGTAACATCTCGTTACCGCGGTCTGTTGACATTCTGTGACCGGCTGTGATTGGACACAGCCGGTCACGTGGTAAAGAGCCAATTTCATTGGCTCTTTACTGCGATCGGCGTTGGGCTGTGTCAGAGTGACAAGCCTCGTCCCCGATCGCCGCTCTGCGCGCGCCCTAGGGGCGTGCACGAGCGCCGTTCACAGAGGCAGTACATGTGACCGGCGGTGATTGGACACCGCCGGTCACGTGTACCGGGGGTGGCTCGGAGATGCCAATCACTCAGATCGGGGATGGGCTGTGTCCGAGGGACACAGCTCATCCACGATCGCCGCGCTGCGGGCCCCCCGGGGGCCCGCAGGCGTAACTTCATCTTTCACATTATATAAAAAATGGGCTAACTTTACTGTTTTTTTTAATTACCCCCCCAAAAAATAAAAATCTTTTAAAAATCGCTGCTCAAATATCGTGTGGAATAAAAAGTTGTAACGACCGCCATTTCATTCCCTACGGTGTCTGCTAAAAAAAAAACATATATAATATTTCGGGGTTCTGAGTAATTTTCTAGCAAATAAATTATGATTTTTACATGTAGGAGAGAAATGTCATAATCCGCCTGGGTGGGAAGTAGTTAAAAAAAAGTTGTGCCGGTGTAACGACATATTCGGCGACCCATCGCGGTTTGCTTACGGAAGTGACGTTCCGTCGCCGCCATCTTGCTACACCCCACACTCGTCCACAGTAAGGATACACTAAGGGGGAAAGCGGACATCTTGGTACACCCACCGGAGTTTTGCATTTTACATGTATTTACATTTATAACAGTAAAGTCAGTTTATATAGTGAAATACAGGACTTACAACTCCGTCTGACTACTTACATCTTTCATTTTAAAAGCAGCGACAACCCTGCTCATCTCACAGGTTTACTAATCTGACAGAAGTTTGCTGCTTTTAAAATTCCAGATCTAAGCAGTCAGACGGCGTTCTAAGTCCTGTATTTCACTATAGAAACTGACTTGACTGTTATAAATCCGTGTAAAATGCAAAACTCCGGTGGGTGTACCAAGATGTCCGCTTTCCCCCCCTTCTTAGTGTATCCTTACTGTGGACGAGTGTGGGGTGTAGCAAGATGGCGGTGACGGAACGTCTCTTCCGTAGAAAACTGCGATGGGTCGCCGAATATGGTGTTACACCTGCCCTGTTTTTTTGCATGCCCCTCCCCCCCCCCCCGTGTGTTTGTCAGTCCATTGAAATTAATGGGCTGTCAGAAATGTAAACCCAAAATCCCAACTCTGTGCTGGAGTAAAAAATATATATATATATACCGTATATATCAGCGTATAACAACACGCACCCCAAGTTTAGGAGGGCATTTTAAGAAAAAAAGTTTTAGGAGGGAAGTTTAGGGAAAAAAAAAAAAAAAAAACTTACATTTAAGCGTCATTTGCAGCCAATGCCCACGTGTAAATCTTTTTCGGCGGCGCACGCTATTTTTGTCACTTTTTTTTTGGGGGTATCGGCGTATAACACGCACCCACGACTATCCCCCGATTTTAAGGGGGGAAAAGTGCGTGTTATACGCCGATAAATACGATATATATTGTATAGTGTGGGGAATATTTAGACCCCAGTCAGGTTTTTACCACTGTCCATAATTTTTCTGGACCCTGGACATACATAAGATTTGCGCATGCACGATTCACATTTTTTTTTAGGGTGGAGGGCGGGGCTGTTTCTGACGTTTAACCATCTCTCCGCCTCCGCCTGCCCGCTTGAGAGCATAATATTTCTCGACCGCGGCTAGCTCCCGCGCATGCGCGATCAAGGGCCGTGAAATTGCGCACGCGCAATAAAGCCCCGCCGCCATCAGCTGTTTGAGTGGCGAAGCCGCACCGGAAGTGATGCGGTTTGGTTTCTCCATGGGTCGCAGAAATTTTTACAACACCCAGCATTTCAGGATCTATTATAGGCACTACAAGTCCCAGCATTGCAGGATCTATTATAGGCACTACAAGTCCCAGCATTGCAGGATCTATTATAGGCACTACAAGTCCCAGCATTGCAGGATCTATTATAGGCACTACAAGTCCCAGTATTGCAGGATCTATCACCACAGGTAGCTCAGGATAGGCACTACAAGTCCCAGCATTACAGGATCTATTATAGGCACTACAAGTCCCAGCATTGAAGGATCTTTTATAGGCACTACAAGTCCCAGCATTGCAGGATCTATTATAGGCACTACAAGTCCCAGTATTGCAGGATCTATTATAGGCACTACAAGTCCCAGCATTGCAGAATCTATTATAGGCACTACAAGTCCCAGCATTGCAGGATCTATCATCACAGGTAGCTCAGGATAGGCACTACAAGTCCCAGCATTACAGGATCTATAATAGGCACTACTAGTCCCAGCATTGCAGGATTGATCACCACAGGTAGCTCAGGATAGGCACTACAAGTCCCAGCATTGCAGGATCTATTCTAGGCACTACAAGTCCCAGCATTGCAGGATCTATTCTAGGCACTACAAGTCCCAGCATTGCAGGATCTATCATAGGCACTACAAGTCCCAGCATTGCAGGATCTATCATAGGCACTACAAGTCCCAGCATTGCAGGATCTATCATAGGCACTACAAGTCCCAGCATTGCAGGATCTATTCTAGGCACTACAAGACCCAGCATTGCAGGATCTATCACCACATGTAGCTCAGGATAGGTACTACAAGTCCCAACATTGCAGGATCTATTCTAGGTACTACAAGTCCCAGCATTGCAGGATCTATTCTAGGTACTACAAGTCCCAGCATTGCAGGATCTATTCTAGGCACTACAAGTCCCAGCATTGCAGGATCTATTCTAGGTACTACAAGTCCCAGCATTGCAGGATCTATTCTAGGTACTACAAGTCCCAGCATTGCAGGATCTATTCTAGGTACTACAAGTCCCAGCATTGCAGGATCTATTCTAGGCACTACAAGTCCCAGCATTGCAGGATCTATTCTAGGTACTACAAGTCCCAGCATTGCAGGATCTATTATAGGTACTACAAGTCCCAGCATTGCAGGATCTATTCTAGGTACTACAAGTCCCAGCATTGCAGGATCTATTCTAGGCACTACAAGTCCCAGCATTGCAGGATCTATTCTAGGTACTACAAGTCCCAGCATTGCAGGATCTATTCTAGGTACTACAAGTCCCAGCATTGCAGAATCTATTATAGGCACTACAAGTCCCAGCATTGCAGGATCTATTCTAGGTACTACAAGTCCCAGCAATGCAGGATCTATTCTAGGTACTACAAGTCCCAGCATTGCAGGATCTATTATAGGCACTACAAGTCCCAGCATTGCAGGATCTATTCTAGGCACTACAAGTCCCAGCATTGCAGGATCTATTATAGGCACTACAAGTCCCAGCATTGCAGGATCTATTCTAGGCACTACAAGTCCCAGCATTGCAGGATCTATTCTAGGCACTACAAGTCCCAGCATTGCAGGATCTATTCTAGGCACTGCAAGTCCCAGCATTGCAGGATCTATTATAGGCACTACAAGTCCCAGCATTGCAGGATCTATTCTAGGCACTACAAGTCCCAGCATTGCAGGATCTATTATAGGCACTACAAGTCTCAGCATTGCAGGATCTATTATAGGCACTACAAGTCCCAGCATTGCAGGATCTATTATAGGCACTACAAGTCCCAGCAATGCAGGATCTATTCTAGGCACTACAAGTCCCAGCAATGCAGGATCTATTCTAGGCACTACAAGTCCCAGCATTGCAGGATCTATTCTAGGCACTACAAGTCCCAGCATTGCAGGATCTATGATAGGCACTACAAGTCCCAGCATTGCAGGATCTATCATAGGCACTACAAGTCCCAGCATTGCAGGATCTATCATAGGCACTACAAGTCCCAGCATTGCAGGATCTATTCTAGGCACTACAAGTCCCAGCATTGCAGGATCTATTCTAGGCACTGCAAGTCCCAGCATTGCAGGATCTATTCTAGGCACTACAAGTCCCAGCATTGCAGGATCTATTATAGGCACTACAAGTCCCAGCATTGCAGGATCTATTATAGGCACTACAAGTCCCAGCAATGCAGGATCTATTATAGGCACTACAAGTCCCAGCAATGCAGGATCTATTCTAGGCACTACAAGTCCCAGCATTGCAGGATCTATTCTAGGCACTACAAGTCCCAGCATTGCAGGATCTATGAAAGGCACTACAAGTCCCAGCATTGCAGGATCTATCATAGGCACTACAAGTCCCAGCATTGCAGGATCTATCATAGGCACTACAAGTCCCAGCATTGCAGGATCTATTCTAGGCACTACAAGTCCCAGCATTGCAGGATCTATTCTAGGCACTGCAAGTCCCAGCATTGCAGGATCTATTCTAGGCACTGCAAGTCCCAGCATTGCAGGATCTATTCTAGGCACTGCAAGTCCCAGCATTGCAGGATCTATTCTAGGCACTGCAAGTCCCAGCATTGCAGGATCTATTCTAGGCACTGCAAGTCCCAGCATTGCAGGATCTATTCTAGGCACTACAAGTCCCAGCATTGCAGGATCTATTCTAGGCACTGCAAGTCCCAGCATTGCAGGATCTATTTTAGGCACTACAAGTCCCAGCATTGCAGGATCTATTCTAGGCACTGCAAGTCCCAGCATTGCAGGATCTATTCTAGGCACTGCAAGTCCCAGCATTGCAGGATCTATTCTAGGCACTGCAAGTCCCAGCATTGCAGGATCTATTCTAGGCACTGCAAGTCCCAGCATTGCAGGACCTAACACCCCAGGTTGTGTTGTAGATGGAGAGCTGGTAGTCCTGGAGATTCTGGGTAACAAGGGAAGTATTGGTGTTGGACGCACAGCCCAGTGTTTGTTGTCTGTATTGTCACTTCTGTGACATCATCTGACGGTTTCACTGAACTGTATTGCCGCAAATCCTTTGAACCGCACGGCGCGGGCGTGTGGAACGCTTCGCACATGCGCAGTGCGAAATTTCTGGCCGCAACGTCACTTCCGGAGCATTCTACGATGGGGAGCAAAATATGACACTACACCGGCAGGGAGCGTCCGCGCTGTAGCCGTCTTTCGGGGTATATCGCGGGCGCGAAGCGGTTAAGAGGACCTGTCATGCTTTTTTTCTATTACAAGGGACGGTTACATTCCTGGTAATAGGAATAAAAGTGACACCATTTTTTTTTTTTTAAAAGTGAAAAAAATAAAATAAAATCAAGTAAAATAAATATAATAATTTTTTCAAAGCACCCCGTCCCGCGTGCAGAAGCGAACGCATACGTGAGCAGCGCCCGCATATGAAAACGGTGGTCACCACACAAGTGAGGTATCGCCGCGATCGGTAGAGCGAGAACAATAATTCTAGCCCTAGACCTCCTCTAACGCAAAACATGCAACCGGTAGAATTCTTAAAAACGTCGCCTATGGAGATTTTTGAGGGTAAATGTTTGTCGCCAATTCCACGAGCGGGCGCAGTTTTGAAGCGCGTCTTATTGGGGGGTATCAATTTACTCGGCGTAACATTATCTTTCACAATATAAAAAAAAAAAAAAATTGGACTAACTTTACTGTTGTCTTATTTTTTTATTTACTCAAAAAAGTGCGCTTGTAAGACCGCTGCGCAAATACGGTGTGAAAAAAAAAAAAAGTATTGCAACGACCGCCATTTTATTCTCTAGGGTGTTAGAAAAACAAAACAAATGTTTGGGGGTTCTAAGGAATTTTCAAGCAAAAAAAAAAAAACTAAAAGGTTTTTTTAATGTTTTTTTTTTCAAAGCAACAAAAAAAAACCACCAAAAATCTCAGGACGCGGCCGGTCTTAAAGTGGTTAATGGGCACCGCGACTCTTTTTTTTACATGTTTTTTTGGCGCCCGTTCCCAGAAACACGCTGGCAAGTGCGAAAACACACACACAAAAATCTCAGGACGCGGCCGGTCTTAAAGTGGTTAATGGGCACCGCGATTCGCGTTTTTTTACACGTTTTTTTTGGCGCCCGTTCACAGAAACGCGCTGGCGAGTGCGAAAACACACAAAAATCTCAGGACGCGGCCGGTCTTAAAGTGGTTAATGGGCACCGCGACTCGCGTTTTTTTTTTTACACGGTTTTTTGGCGCCCGTTCCCAGAAACGCGCTGGCGAGTGTGAAAACGCACACAAAAAAAACAACGCGCGTTTTTCGAATGAATGGCGTGTGAATGGCGGACTCGGCGTTCTCTCTATAGCGCTGCCAGCGGTTGCTTCTCACACAGGTGCAGCCACCCTCAGCTTCCTGTCAGCCTGGCTGGTATTTGTAGTTCCCCCCTCCTGCTTTCCTCCACCAATCACCGGAGCTCCCCTCCCCCCACACACACACACACACACCGCTCACCAGCTGCTCCCGGTGTTAATATCAGCTGTTTGAGTGACGGAGCCGCACAGGAAGTGACGCACCCGAGACGGGTCGCAGACATTTGTTTACAACACCGTTGTAGCATGAAATCCACTACCCCGTGAAAGACGCTATTCCCCTGACGCTACTGCGCATGCGCCGGTTTCACCGTTACGTCGCTCTCTAGTAGGGCGAGGCCACGTGACTTTCACAGGAGGAGACGCGTGTGGCCACTGCGCATGTGCCGCTCAGAGACGGTATTGTAAACAAATGGCTGCGTCACTTCCTGTGCGGCTCCGTCACTCAAACAGCTGATATTAACACCGGGAGCAGCTGGTGAGCGGTGTGTGTGTGTGTGTGTGTGTGTGTGTGTGTGTGTGTGTGTGTGTGTGGGGGGGGAGGGGAGCTCCGGTGATTGGTGGAGGAGAGCGGGAAGGGGGGAACTACAAATACCAGCCAGGAATCTGAGGGTGGCTGCACCTGTGTGAGAAGCCACCGCTGGCAGCGCTATAGAGAGAACGCCGAGTCCCCCATTCACACCTAGAGATTCGAAAAACGCGCGTTGTTTTTTTTTTTATTGTGTGTGTTTTCGCACTCGCCAGCGCGTTTCTGGGAACGGGCGCAAAAGAAACGTGTAAAAAAAAAAAAACGCAAGTCGCGGTGCCCACTAACCACTTTAAGACCGGCTGCGTCCTGAGATTTTTGTGTGTTTTCGCACTCGCCAGCGCGTTTCTGGGAACGGGCGCCAAAAAAACGTGTAAAAAAAAAATAAACGCGAGTCGCGGTGCCCGTTAACCACTTTAAGACCGGCCGCGTCCTGAGATTTTTGTGTGTGTGTTTTCGCACTCGCCAAGTGCGTTTCTGGGAACGGGCGCCAAAAAAACGTGTAAAAAAAACGCAAGTCGCGGTGCCCATTAACCACTTTAAGACCGGCTGCGTCCTGAGATTTTTGTGTGTTTTCGCACTGGCCAGCGTGTTTCTGGGAACGGGCGCAAAAAAAACGTGTAAAAAAAAGCGAGCCGCGGCGGTGCCCATTAACCACTTTAAGACCGGCCGCGTCCTGAGATTTTGGTGTTTAAAACAGGTTTTTTTTTTTTTGCTAGAAAATTACTTAGAACCCCCAAACATTTGTTTTTCTATCACCCTAGAGAATAAAACGGCGGTCGTTGCAATACTTTTTTTTTCACACCGTATCTGCGCAGCCGTCTTACAAGCGCACTTTTTTTTTGAATAAAAAAAATAAGACAACAGTAAAGTTAGTCCAATTTTATTTATTTTTTTAATATCGTGAAAGTTAATGTTACGCCGAGTAAATTGATACCCAACATGTCACGCTTCAAAACTGCGCCCGCTCGTGGAATGGCGACAAACTTTTACCCTCAAAAATCTCCATAGGCGACGTTTTTAAAAATTCTACAGGTTGAATGTTTTGAGTTACAGAGGACATCTAGGGCTAGAATTATTGCTCTCGCTCTACTGATCGCGGCGATACCTCACATGTGTGGTTTGACCTCCGTTTTCATATGTGGGCGCTACTCACGTATGCGCTCGCTTCTGCGCGCGAGGCGTTTTTTTTTTTTTTTTTATTTACTTGATTTTATTTTTTTTTTCACTGTTTTTATAATAAAAAAAAAATTGTGGTCACTTTTATTCCTATTACAAGGAATGCAACCATCCCTTGTAATAGAAAGAAAGCATGACAGGTCCTCTTAAATATGAGATCTGGGGAGCAAAAAGTCCTCACATCTCATATTTGGACCTTAAATGCAAAAAAAACAAAAAAAAAATGAAATGCAAAAAAAAAAAAATTGAAAAAATGACAACAGAAAAATGTTCCTTTAACCGCTTCTCGACCGCCTCACGCTTCTCGTGCTCGCAACCGGTCGGGAGCTCCGTGACCCCGGCCGCGGGACCAGCGAACCCGACCGCCTCACGCAGATATACTGCGGCAAAATGGCACGGGCAGGCAAAAATCAGGTACCTGTACGTGATCCTTTAAATGCCTGCCCGTGGGTCGCGCGTGCGCCGCCAACGGCACGCTCGCGACCCGGTCGGGAGCTCCGTGACCCCGGCCGCGGGACCAGCGGACCCGATCGCCGCTGGTGTCCCGCGATCGGGTCACAGAGCTGAAGAACGGGGAGAGGTCTGTGTAAACAAACCTCTCCCCGCGCTTCCTACACTGCCTGTCATTGATTGGCTGTTCCCTGTCATCGAGAAAGCCGATCAATGACGTCAGACGTCAGCCCCGCCCCCTAATGTAAAAAAAAAAACACGTCACAGCCCATAACCCCTCCCCTCCCCCTAGTGGTTAACTCTTTCACTACACTGTCATTTATACAGGAATCAGTGCATTTAAATAGCACTGATTGCTGTATAAATGACAATGGTCCCAAAAATGTGTCAAAAATGTCCGATGTGTCCGCCATAATGTCGCAGTCACAATAAAAATTCGCTGATCGCCGCCATTACTAGTAAAAAAAAAAAATTATTAATAAAAATGCTATAAAACTATCCCCTATTTGGTAAACGCTATATCTTTTGCGCAAACCAATCAATAACCGCCATTATCATAAACACAACCTGGCGCCTGAAGAGATGGATATCTCGGTTGTGGCAGCAGCTGCGGCCGTTTACTGAGATATCACCCTTCATAAAGGGATGTACATCGCCGTGCGCTGGACAGGAAGTGGTTAAGGCTGCGTTTGCCAAACCCGCATCGCAGTAGCAGAACTGTGCGTTTTGAAAACACGCCACAATCGCGGGGTCACCATTGTTAACCACTTCAGCCCCGGAAGGATTTACCCGCCCCCCCCCCCCCCCCCCCCCCTCCTGACCAGATCGCTTTTTGCCAATCGGCACTGCGTCGCTTTAACTGACAATTGCGCGGTCGTGCGACGGTGTACCCAAACAAAATTGACGTATTTTTTTCCCACAAATAGAGCTTTCTTTTGGTGGTATTTGATCGCCCCTGCGTTTTTTTTTTTTTGCGCTATAAACAAAAAAAGAGCGACAATTTTGAAAAAAAAAACGCATTATTTTTAACTTTTTGTTATAATAAATATCCCCCAAAAATTTCTAAAAACATTTTTTTTCCTCAGTTTAGGCCGCAACTTTGACTGCAACATTATGGCGGACACATCGGACATTTTTGGGACCATTGGCATTAATACAGCGATCGATGCTATAAATTTGCATTGATTACTGTAAAAATGTCACTGGCAGTGAAGGGGTTAACCACTAGGGGGAGGGGTTAAGTGTATCCTAGGGGCGTGCTTCTAACGGTCTGGGGGCGTGGCTGTGTGTGACACCACACCAATGACAGGGAGCAGATGATCAGTGTGCTGTCACTAGGCAGAACGGGGAGATGCTGTTTACATCGGCATCTCCCCGTTCTTCCGCTCCGTGACACGATCGCGGGTATCCCCGCGGCGATCGAGTCGAGTTGCATGCCTTGCCTTTAGTCTGATTCAGCGTTGACTATTTTTTTGGGTGCTCATCTCCAAAACAGCAGAAATCTCTCTGAACAGGACTGAGGGGGTGGTTGTTTTTTTTTTTTTTAACTACTTCAATACCGGGGGGTACTTACACCCCCTTCCTGCCCAGGCCAATTTTCATCTTTCAGCGCTGTCGCTGTTTAAATGACAATTGCGCGGTCGTACAACACTGTACCCAAACACAATTGTTATCATTTTTTTCCCCACAGATAGAGCTTTATTTTGCTGCTATTTGATCACCTCTGCGGTTTTTATTTATTGTTTGCTAAACACATAAAAAAAGTTTTTCTTTTGTTTCTGTTATAAAATTTTGTAAATAAGTAAGTTTTTTTTCTCTTTCACTGATAAGGGGGCACTGATGGGCACTGACAATGGGCACTGATGGGTTGCACCGATATGCAGCACTCATGGGCATTGAGAGGCGGCACTCATGGGTGGCACTGATGGGCACTGATAGGCAGCACTGATGGGTGGCACTGATATGCAGCACTGATGGGCATTGATAGGCGGCACTCATGGGTGGCACTGATAGGCAGCACTGATGGGCATTGATAGGTGGCACTCATGGGTGGCACTGATGGGCACTGATAGGTGGCACTGATATGCAGCACTGATGGGCATTGATAGGCGGCACTGATGGGTGGCACTGATAGGCAGCACTGATGGGTGGCACTGATATGCAGCACTGATGGTCATTGATAGGAGGCACTCATGGGTGGCACTGATGGGCACTGATAAGCAGCACTGATGGGTGGCACTGATGGGCATTGATAGGCGGCACTGATGGGTGGCACTGATAGGCAGCACTGATGGGTGGCACTGATATGCAGCACTGATGGGCATTGATAGGCGGCACTCATGGGTGGCACTGAAAGGCTGCACTGATGGGTACTTATGGGCGGTACTGATGGGCACTGATATGTGGCATTGATAGGCATCACTGATGACACTAACAGGCATTGGGGGTGGGCACTGATTGGCAGCTGCCATGGCACTGATTGGAATTTCCCTGGTGGTCTAGGGTGGTGCCAATCCCTGGTGGCCATAGCGGCATCCAGGTGGTCCTTGGTGGGCATACGAGGGGGAACAATCAGCACAGACCCCCCCTCCCTGTCAGGAGAGCAGCCAATTGTCTCTCCTCTATTTGCGTGTGAGTGAGGAAAAGACGATCAACGGCTCTTCCTGTTTACATCGTGATTGGACACGGCTGATCATGTGGTAAAGAGCTTTACTGTCAGAGGCTCTTTACCGAGATCGGTGTAGCGGTGTGTCAGACTGTAACAAAGCAAGGTCCATAAAGATATGGATGAGCGAGTTTGGGGTGGAGGAACTTGACCTGCACAGAGTCCTGACCTCAACCCGATAGAACACCTTTGGGATGAATTAGAGCGCAGACTGTGAGCCAGGCCTTCTCATCCAACATCAGTGCCTGACCTCGCAAAGGCTCTTCTGGAAGAATGGTCAAACATTCCCATAGACACACTCCTAAACCTTGTGGACGGCCTTCCCAGAAGAGCTGAAGCTGCTGTAGCTGCAAGGGGGGGGGGGGGGGGGGCAACTCAATAGTCCGTAGGGTTCAATAAGACTGGGAGGACATTAAAGTTCATGTGCTCGTAAAGGCAGGCGTCCCAATACTTTTGACAATAGTGTATAAGATTACCAATCCTTACCAGAGCCTGACCTAAAGTAACATGTCTCGGATTCTATGTCTGGTATTTTTAGAGCTCTGGGATTTCCTGGAAGGTCCTCCCCGGGTCCCTCTACGCTGATGAATAGAGAAGTCCCCGTCCAGTCCTGGCCTTGTTCCTACTACCTGAACATCGAGCGGCGATGGGTCCCCGGCCGCCTCTCGCTGACTCCCACCCACCTGCGGTTCAGGGAGGACAATGCAGAGACCTTCTCGGTGGACTTCCACCTGTCCGGCATCAGCGAGGTGAAGAAAGAGTCCTCCAGTTACATCTTCAGCTCCATCACCGTGCTGGAGAAGGACAACGCCAAGCACTGGTTCAGCTCCCTGCAGCCCAACCGCAGCGCCGTCTTCAACGTCCTGGAACATTTCTGGAGGGAGCAGCTGCTGTCACCGCGGGGAGAACCGGGCGAGGCCAAGACTTCCAAAGGGAAGGAACTCATTAACATCGTCACCGGGTCCCAGAAGAGGCTGGAGGACACCACCAGGGTACTTCACCACCAGGGGGAGCAGTTTGACAACATCGCGAAGGACTTGAATAAAATAGAAGCAGACATGGCCACTGCCAACAGGTGAGCGGGAAATGTTCACATATAAAGCGACGTTGGTTTTCTTCTTGTAGAGAACTGGGGTACATGAATTCCCTATTCCATATACCGTATATACTCCAGTATAAGCCGAGTTTTTCAGCACATATTTTTTTTTTGTGCTGAAAGTGCCCCCCTCGGCTTATACTCGAGTCAAGCACTTTTCTGCAGCAGAGAATGACATTTTCCAACCCGAATTTGGGGCCCGTATATAGGGGCCACTTGGTGCTGGGAACACCAATCGGTGTGCAAAACCAGTGGAACCAACACTACAACATATCCAAAGATTGCTGCAGATGGACACAGTTGACCGAATTTGGGGCCCCGTATCTCGGATAGGAACCCCATATTTGGATATGTTGTAGTGTTGATTCCACTGGGTTTGCAACACTACAACATATCCAAATATGGGGTTCTTAGCACCAAGTGGCCCCGAAATACGGGGCCCCAAATTCGGGTCGGAAAATGTCAAGCACTTTTCTGCAGCAGAGAATGACATTTCCGAACCGACTTTGGGGCCCCGTATCTCGGGGCTACTTGGTGCTAGGAACCCCATCTTTGGATATGTTGTAGTGTTGGTTCCACTGGTTTTGCACACCAATTGGGGTTCCTAGCACTAAGAGGCCCCCGAGATACGGGGCCCCAAATTGGGTCAGAAAATGTCATTCTCTGCTGCAGAAAAGTGCTTGACATTTTCCGACCTGAATTTGGGGCCCCCGTACCTCGGGCCCACTTGGTGCCAAGAACCCCATATTTGGATATGTTGTAGTGTTGATTCCACTGGGTTTGCAACACTACAACATATCCAAATATGGGGTTCTTAGCACCAAGTGGCCCCGAAATACGGGGCCCCAAATTCGGGTCGGAAAATGTCAAGCACTTTTCTGCAGCAGAGAATGACATTTCCGAACCGACTTTGGGGCCCCGTATCTCGGGGCTACTTGGTGCTAGGAACCCCATCTTTGGATATGTTGTAGTGTTGGTTCCACTGGTTTTGCACACCAATTGGGGTTCCTAGCACTAAGAGGCCCCCGAGATACGGGGCCCCAAATTCGGGTCAGAAAATGTCATTCTCTGCTGCAGAAAAGTGCTTGACATTTTCCGACCTGAATTTGGGGCCCCCGTACCTCGGGCCCACTTGGTGCCAAGAACCCCATATTTGGATATGTTGTAGTGTTGATTCCACTGGGTTTGCAACACTACAACATATCCAAATATGGAAAAAGAAGGGAAGGACGGGGGGCATAAGGGGCATGGGGACTTTATATGAAACACACTTCTCGGGTAAGGTGGGAACGAGATATAATCTATATAGTATGTTCAGTAGGGACCATGATGAGTATACTGTATTATTAAATTTATCTTTAATTAGATCAATGAGTATCATACAGAGTACATAAAACATGAGTGGTAACATCATTTAAAAGTAATGGTTGGTAGCATAGTAGACAATATGACACATGATACAGTAGATATCAACAGTAACACAAAGATGGGCACAAACGTCATGAACATGTTATTGCTAGCTCAACTTGATATACCCATGGTGTAAACATGGATACTGTGACATAACATCAAATATGAAATCTCTACGCGTTTCGTGGATTGTATCCACTCATCTGGAGCAGCTACATGGGAATGCCTGTAATGAATATTAAATAAATAATTAACAGTAGTTAATTAATACAGGAAAAGAGGGAGCAACATAAGTGGTCCTATCACTTTTACCTCCCATCCCCCGTTGCTACACATCACAATACCCTTACTACCCATTGGCTTTTCATTACCTACACCTACAGGTAAAAGTGATAGGACCACTTATGTTGCTCCCTCTTTTCCTGTATTAATTAACTACTGTTAATTATTTATTTAATATTCATTACAGGCATTCCCATGTAGCTGCTCCTGATGAGTGGATACAATCCACGAAACGCGTAGAGCTTTCATATTTGATGTTATGTCACAGTATCCATGTTTACACCATGGGTATATCAAGTTGAGCTAGCAATAACATGTTCATGACGTTTGTGCCCATCTTTGTGTTACTGTTGATATCTACTGTATCATGTGTCATATTGTCTACTATGCTACCAACCATTACTTTTAAATGATGTTACCACTCATGTTTTATGTACTCTGTATGATACTCATTGATCTAATTAAAGATAAATTTAATAATACAGTATACTCATCATGGTCCCTACTGAACATACTATATAGATTATATCTCGTTCCCACCTTACCCGAGAAGTGTGTTTCATATAAAATCCCCATGCCCCTTATGCCCCCCGTCCTTCCCTTCTTTTTTCAATATATCAGGGATGGAGACCTATGCACTGGATGGTCAAGGTCTCATACAAAGTCCCAACTTTCTTTTTTTTCTCATATCCAAATATGGGGTTCCTAGCACCAAGTGGGCCCGAGGTACGGGGTCCCAAATTCGGTCAACTGTGTCCATCTGCAGCAATGTCATTTCAGGACCCTTTGGGTCCAGAGACCCCAAATTTTGGCTGCAGCTAGGGGGCATCAAGGAACCATTAACTACCAAGTTTGAAGTTCAGGGACCTATGGCTGCAAATGGGCACAGTGAGGCTGCAAATGGGCAGTGAGGCTGCAAATGGGCACAACGAGGCTGCAAATGGGCATCATTGACCGTCTTTTCCACTTACAGTAGCTGCGCATTTCTCACCCTAGGCTTATACTCGAGTCAATATGTTTTCCCAGTTTTTTTTGTGGTAAAATTAGGTGCCTCGGCTTATATTCGGGTCGGCTTATACTCGAGTATATACGGTATTCATATATATTCAAGGCATCATTCAGATATCCTTGTTTTCAGCCGGTGTTTCGTCACATTCGGCGACCCCATCACATTTGGCATACGGAAGTGATGTTCCGCTGAGAAATTTTGCACTGCGCATGCGTAACTTGCCCATATGATTCATCAGATTAAGCGACCCGTCAGAATGTGTAATGGAAGTGACCTTTAGTCGCCGCCATCTTGCTACACCCCGCACTGCTCTACAGTAAGGATACACTGAGAAGGGGGAAAGCGGACATCTTGTTACACCCACTGGAGTTTTCCATTTTACACTTATTTTGAACAGTAAAGTGAGTTTATATAGTGAAATACAGGACTTAGAACGCCGTCTGACTGGTTAGTTGTTGAATTTTAAAAGCAGCGGACTTCTGTCAGATCAGAAAACCTGTGAGATCAGGAGGCTCGCCGCTGCTTTTAAAATTCAACATCTAACCAGTCAGACGGCGTTCTAAGTCCTGTATTTCACTATATAAACTCACTTTACTGTTCAAAATAAGTATAAAATGCAAAACTCCGGTGGGTGTAACAAGATGTCCGCTTTCCCCTTCTCAGTGTATGCTTACTGTAGAGCAGTGCGGGGTGTAGCAAGATGGCGGCGACTAAAGGTCACTTCCGTTACACATTCTGACGGGTCGCTTAATCTGATGAATCATATGGGCAAGTTACGCATGCGAAGGTGTAGCAAGATGATCGCGGCGACAGAACGTCACCTCCGTTAGCCCCCGTACACACGGTCGGAAATTCCGACCACAAAATCCGTTGGATTTTTTCTGACGGATTTTGTCCGACACTGGTGTTGCATACACACAGTTGGACAAAGTTGTTGGAAAATCAGATTGTTCCGAACGTGGTGACGTTCGTTGCGTACTGCGGAACTACGTAGAGGCTAGTAGCCAATAGCTTTGGTCTCTTAATTTGATCTGAGCATGCGTGGCACTTTGTCCGTCGGAATTCCCTACACACGATCGGAAAAAGTCCGATCGGATTTTGTTGTCGGAAAATTTGAGATCCTGATTCCGACGGAAAAAGCCTGCCAGGGCACACACGATCGGATTTTCCGACAACATAATCCGATCGGAATTTTTCCATCGGAATATCCGACCGTGTACGGGGCATTACACATTCTGACGGGTCAGGGAATCCGGCGTCACGCATGCGCACTCCAGCGGGTAGCAAAATGTGATGTGTCGTCAAATGTGACGAAACACTGGCGATTCTGTGCACCATAAGAACGATCATAGCGGCAGTTCCGCCGCTTGATCGTTCTTGCAGGCGACAGGAGGGGACATCCCCCTCCCGCCGCCTTCCGGTGCTGTCACGAACGATTTCTATTACAAGGGATGTTTACATTCCTTGTAATAGGAATAAAAGTGATCCAAAAAAATAAATTTTTTTTAAGAAAGTGTAAAAATAAAGTAAGAAAATAAAATTTAAAAATAATAATTTAAAACGCCCCTGTCCCCGGTAGCTTGCGCTCAGAAGCGAACGCACACGTAAGTCACACATATGAAAAGGTTGTTCAAACCACACATGTGAGGTTATCGCTGCGTGCGTTAGAGCGAGAGCAATAATTCTAGCACTAGACCTCCTCTGTAACTCTAAACATGTTACCTGTAAAAAAATTTTTTAAAGCGTTGCCTATGGAGATTTTTAAGTACGGAAGTTTGGCGTCATTCCACGAGTGTGCGCAATTTTTAAAGCGTGACATGTTGGGTGTCTATTTACTCAGTGTAACATCATCTTTCAAATTATACAAAAAAATTGGGCTAACTTTACTGTTTTGTTATTTTCTAAATCGTGAAACTTAGTTTTTCTTTTCTTTTTTTTTTTTTGTTGAAAAATTGTTGCGCAAATAAAAAGGAGATAAAAAGTTACAATGACCGCCATTTATTCTCTAGGGTGTCTGCTAAAAATAATATATAATGTTTGGGGGTTCTGAGTAATTTTCTAGCAAAAAAAATGTTATTTCTACATGTAGGAGAGAAGTGCCAGAATAGGCCCGGTATGGAAGTGGTTAAAATTGACTTTTTTTTTTAATTGAAAAACTTCTGGACCGCCCCAACCTCCCATGCACACACCTAGGCAAATGACCTGCACTTTGACCGCTGTGCCTCCAGGGATATGCAAATCACATATCCCAAGAGGCATAGTCCTTCACTGAGAAAGGAGGAGGGCGGCAGGCCTGGTGGCGCATCATTGAAAGAGCACCTTCAGGTGCTAAGGTATAAAAGTACGCAATGCATCAATGGATAAAAAAAAAAAAAAACACACTTCAATGGTGGTCTGATTTTAAGTGCAAAGGTGCAAATAAAGTGACTGTAGTGAATAAAATGTATAACCTTCAGGTATTAAAGTGTAAAAGTACACGATGCATAAACAATTCAATGGTAGTCCATGTAATTAAATTAAAAGTGCAAAGAGTGCAGATGAATCGGTCTGGAAGAACTGACATCTTCCAAACCCAAAAAGTGCAGAGTGTAAACTCAAAAGTGATGTGTAGCATCAACAGGTGGCGCTGTGACTTCAGTGGTGTGGATCTTCGGTGTAAATGACACCCGTAGGTGTACTAACTTCTTACCTTACT
The DNA here is from genome assembly GCA_028564925.1 of Lithobates sylvaticus. Lineage (NCBI taxonomy): Eukaryota > Metazoa > Chordata > Amphibia > Anura > Ranidae > Lithobates > Lithobates sylvaticus. The sequence goes on along the minus strand of CM053030.1, from coordinate 521,069,461 downwards.
GCTGTAAGTTAACCACTTCGCATCCAGGCCAATTCTGACATTTCTCTCCTACATGTAAAATTCATAATTTTTTTGCTCGAAAAATTACATAGAACCCCCAAACATTATATATGTTTTTTTAGCAAAGACCCTAAAGAATACAATGACGGTCGTTGCAACTTTTTATCTCGCACGGTATTTGCGCAGCAATTTT